>DWNR01002660.1:0-12714 GCA_018250455.1 Polygonus leo
TTTTCAGGTTTTTTTCATTATTTCTATTAATAAACTGTAAAGGTTATTCGCTATTTTAATTTTTTACCACTCAAATATTAATTAAACATAAAAAAAATCCTTTAAAACTCATTTGTTTGAGTATGAAACAGTAATTATTGATTTCTGAAAAATTCTAATTGAGTGACTTAAGAGGTTTTTGAAATGACCCATTCAATCTAAACATATATGAAACATTGAACCACGCGACTCATTTTGTTTTAAAGCTTAAATGAAAGAATGGTAGAATGGATCGGGCTATAAAATACTATGAAGCCCCTCCGAGCTAGTGTTACCGTTCCACACAGAGTCACTGACCCATTCAAAAATATCTCATTCTCAAAACTTCAATAAATTGAAAGATATGTATGATATACTAACACCACAAATACAAATAAATTATTACTAGCAACTTTAATCTCACAATAAATAAATAATATATAACACTACCTCCCTCATCAAAACATTTAGCAATAGATACCCATACAAACACTAAATGTAAGTAATCCTTATTAATTTACGTGATAGCCTTGCATCATATAATTGTGTATAAAATTAGTATAATTATGTTATAATCGGTATATATACCCTTTACTTCTTGAAGACCCACGCTCTAATGTCATTTCTGACAATGCCAGCTTGGGCGTTATGCTTCTGAACATACAAAAAATAATAAAATAACATAAAAACTATTAACATTAATAATTAATTGTAATTATTACTACATAATGTAGGTTTATTAAAGTTTGAATACTTAGTATTAAAAGTACTGGTTGGTCAATGTGTCAGAAACTTAATATAAATAAGCTATTAGCTCAATTTTTGGCATGTGCCGACGTTTTAATGTCTATAATGTAAAATAGACTTTAAAATTAATTCATAATTATTATTTTTCATTATTAAATGTAATTCTAAAATGTAACAATCAATAGTTTATTATATAACAAATAAACTTAAGAGTAATATTACATTTTAAATATGTCCACCGATAGACATAGACCTACCCTAAAAATAGCCTATCTTGTATTAATTTGAAATATTTATTTTCTATTCCTGGGAGGAATCAAAAACGATAATTACACTTATTATTCCTGTTATCTAATTTTTCCTCTATTTTTTTCTCTTTCATGTGTTTTGTGTTAACAAACAATTAACAGTGCATTTATTGATCTATACCTGCTAAGTCTCCGGTTAGTAGCAGTAGGCTTGGACTCCTCAATAGATGTAGTCATCGAGGTCTCCATAGGGTTGTCATCCGCATCCAGCAGCTGGATTTGTGTTTGACGGACAAACACCCCATAGTTTTCCTCACACTGTAAACCAGTTGAATCAGATATTAAAGACTATTTTTTATAGTATAAAGGTAGCAAACGAGCATGCAGTCTACCCGATGGTAAGTGGCCACCCATAATCATCCCAAGCACAATTAAATCGTGCCAAATTTGATCACAAATGCTATGCTACCCCTGAGGACTAAGATGTTAGTTGTAAGATGCAACCACGCCTCTCCAAACCGAAACACAAATATTGTTTCACGGTGGATTATGAGGGTGGCGGTGGTACCTGCCCGGTCGAACAAAACGAGTTCTACCACCTGGCGAAACTTTTCCAACAGTGTACATATTTTAAAGTAACCTTGACTCCGAACAGTCCCATTATTATTCCTCTTGGACTTGTCCAAGATATAAAAAATGTTCTCTCCGTGTCAATACTATGAAACTTTCCCTAAAATATGAATAGCCTCAAACAATCACTTTCTTCTCCATCACTATCACACAAACCAGAAAATTTTAATGTAAAATTTTAAGAAACTTAAGAAACTCTAAAATATAGCTGATTCCAAATAGTCTTGTTGTTCTTTCCTTTAGGCTTATCTATGATAATTTCATAGCACTTCCAACTTGCAATAATATAAAAATGTGTTATAAACTTACTACAAAGTATGCATGACCCCAAATAGTCCCACGGTTTTTGGGCTTGTCTGTAATCCTAAATGAATCCGCTCGCAATACAGAAAGTGTAAAACGAAAACTTACTACAAAGTGTGCATGACCCAGAAAAGTCCCATTGTTCTTTTATTTGGAATCATCACAACTGGTCTTTTCCATTTTCAATATACAAAGTCTTAATGGAAAGCTTTCCTCTAAGAAAACATGACTGAAGCAGGCCCATTGTCCTTCCCCAATGGATTATCTAGGATAGTTGGAATCCACTAACTCTATCAATACACGTTTTAAAAGAAAAAGTTACCTTAAAATATATATGACCCCGAATAATTCCACAGTTCTTCCCTTTAAGCCCATCCAAGACTATCCTTATCTACTGACCATTCTCAATAATACGAAGTACAAGAACAACTAAAAAAACTTACCCTAAAGTAAGCATGACCCCGAACAGTGCCATTATTCTTCCCCTTAGGCTCGTCCAGGATGATCCCGATCCACTTCCCACTCGCGAACGTCGGGTACCCAACATACGCTACGGAGCCCTTCACCTCCTTCCCCACCACTATCACGCGCTGACCAAGGGTCAATGCCGTTTTGTCTGACATGGTTGGCGGTTGTAAACTGGAAAAATCAAACAAAATTGATTGAATTGATGTACAAAACTTTAATTGTAGTGTAAGGTTACTATATTAGGTCCCTCTCGGAGAAGGAGCCGCCGAGGTAGACATAGATAACGTCCCTCGGGGCCGGTCCCTGTAGTTTCGGGACCGTAAAAGAATAGTGCTACGGTAACCCCTGCCCGTCGTAAAAGGCGACTAAAAGGGGGCTTCCGGGGTTGCGGGCGGCTAGAGTGGGAGCTCGAACCGTCCATCCAGCGACCCCGGGAAGGACGGCGGTGTGTGTGGCCGCACACCGTCGTAAATCGCCGGAAGGCGTCGGCAGCGCCCATTGCTGCCCGGGACGAGCCCGAACGGGGCAACGCGCAAGAGGACTCTGGTATGTGTTCCGTTGGAGAGCCCAGAGTCCTCCCAAGCGCTGAGGACGGCCACCTTGGGGGTTTAGTGCGGTAAGAATCCCACATAACCCGGCGTCTCTCTCACGTCTCTCTCACATAATGGTACTTTATAAATGGTTAAGTAATATTTTTGCATGTTGTGAACCAAATTTGATTAATCATAATATAAATTTTAAATTCTCTACTATGAGATAAACCTAAAATACAGTACAATTTTTGTTTAATATGTTAAATTACAATACAAAAAATTTTAAATATGAGAAACGTAGAAAGTTTTCCATCGATGTATCTATGGCAAACAGTTAGTATGTAGTAGTTGATTGAAACGAAATTCAACTACACAACTTATTAAGACGAAAGGCTTGCTACACGGCAGATAACAGATAAGGGGCGAGATTGGACGTGACGTGTCGTGGCGACGCGTCGTGCTGACAGCTCGGACGGAGGACTGACAAGTTTTTCAATCCATTCACTGCGCCCAGCTGGACTTGATCCGTTACTTGCATGCGCTGAATTGACCACTTTACTGTAATAATATCAACATTACTAAGCGGTAAACAGTCAACCATGTAGATAGTGTAATGTTACACTCGATTAGCAGTTGAGCGGAGGTTGTCCCAATTGGGATATTTTGTATCTTACTTTTCGGCAGTTAAATCATAATAATATATTTTTGTATGTCATAACAATAACTAAGTTTATTATTTTTCAGAATTAAACTTTTGTAAAGGATGAAGTTTTAAACATTTATTTAAAGTATTCACCTACCTACGCCTTATAAGGAGTCCTATGTACAAATTGTTGCTCCATACAAATTAATATTAGACAAAATGTTATTAAGTAGATTGATGACACTTGCTACTTATCTAGGGCAGAATAAGTATAGGTATTTATATCTATAATTACGAAAACATAAACCTACGTATTGCAACATACAGTAATAGTTAGTATAAACATTGTTTAGTTTGGACAATATTTAAGCCAACAAAATAACGCTAGTTTATGTTACACATAAACATATTTGTTTCATACCGAAGTAAAAATATAACCTTTGAACATATCAGTCTTAGAAAACTGCACGTTAGACGTAACTGTGCTTCTAACGAGTGTTAAGTTTTTCCTCTGAGATATTGAGAGCGCATTTATTATTGATCCTATGTTACGGTTTTAAAAAATCAATGTTAACCCCGATGTTGCTTACGGTGGTTTCATTATACTCGTTACTTGCAGTCTCGTGAGATGGAGTTCCGTGATGTTGTATGATGACAGGATAGACATTAAAATTATTATTTGTTACTTGGCTAAATAGCTTTTTTATCGTAAAAAGATAGCAAACGAGCATGCAGTCCACCTGATGGTTAGTGGTCAATGCCGTCGTACAATTAAATCATAGCTAAGTTTGATCATAGGTGCGTTGCTACCCCTGAGGACTAAGATGTTAGCCTCGTATATAAGTGCACCCGGCAACCACGCCTCTCCAAACTGAAACACAATAATTGCTTCACGGAGGATTATGAGGGTGGCGGTGGTACCTCCCCGGCCGAACTAAACGAGTTCCACCACCTTGTACTTGCTCATACAAAATGATTATTATGATTTCGTAGTCTTATTAATTTATTAACAATACATCATCATCACAACTCATTGTTCCACTGGACACAGACCTCTCACATTGCGAAGGATATAGGCCTTAATCTACTGCGCTAGTCAAGTACGAATTGGTGATTTCAGTTCGACAATTTTGGACCAAATAGTAGGACATGTGTAGTCGATATATTTTTATTTTTTTAGTAGTATTTAAGATAAATATCTTTATCTATAATACATACGCTTAATACTGTAAGTGGAAATAAACGAAAAGCTTCAATATCCTATTTAATTTAAACGCACGGTAGCGTGTCAAGCCAAGTTTAAGCTAAAAGACCTGGCGAGCGGCACCGTATGTAATATTACATGAACCATTTGGAGCCACGTTTGACTCCCTCATAACTCAAAGACTATTCCACGTAGGTCTGTCAACTTAGGCTCATATATTGAGACTTGCAAAATACATATGTGAGACTTGAAAATACATAAACAATAACAACCAAGGCATGATAATATTGAATTCTCTCATTTCACATTAATGTTTTTGATGGGATTGCAACGAATAAGTAAGTTTTGTCAGATGAGTCATACGCGGATCAGGCAATGTTATTACACAGCTTGTTATTTTCGATATAATGACTTGTGTTTTAGGAAACAGTTAAACCAAAAATAGAATTGAGCTCACAAAGATCACAAGTCAATTCAAAATAATTACTGAATCACCAGTATCATCCGAAAACCCATTTTATTAGAGCAATGGCGGCGTGGTGCTTCATATTATGACGTGTTATTTACAGAATTGAAACACTTACCACTTTATTGAAATGACATTTTTTATTGTACTATACACTGAATAAATTATATCCCCTGGAGTATGAAAATATACTCGAAAATTATATTTTAATTTATTTATATGGCATTAATACTCAATACTGTCTGCCTACCCCGTTAGGGAATTGGCGTGAAGATGTGTGTGTGTGTGTGTGACATTAATATATTTTAGTATTAGATCAATAAGTGTATGTAAATATTAATGTAGATTAGAAGTTGTTTTTTTTTATTTATATAATTACAATTATTATTTATTACCTGCCATAAATTCTCTATATATCAGAGTTAGTGCGAGGGAATACCATAAGGCATAAAGTTGTCATTTATAAAAGCGGCTTAAAAGATTTAGATTATTTATTTAAAAATAAATAAATATTTATTTCAAAAAAAAACATCAGGTATATTTAGGTATAGTTTTTACTTCACTTTATTTAAGTTCTATGTATATACAATGTACATATGGGTCTTTGACATTAATAATTTACACATAAAATTGCGATATCATAAACCTTAAATTTTAGAGTGTTTATTTTATTAAACATAAGTAATCTATTACTAGCATATTGTGGCGGATACCATTACTACTTACTATACGCTACTATACTACTATACTACTGCAGTCGCGTGGCAATTCTGTATTAAACGAAAAATTGTATCTAAACCGCTTTTCAAGTAATGAAAATTGTAATGTTAAAATAAAATATACATGAAGGTACAATTTGATTTTATGACATAGTAAATAGATAAAGAACACAGCGTATCAAACATTTAGACTCCCTAACAATTTATTAATTAGGTAAAAACTTATCCCGTAGATGAAAAAAAACTATATGTTTAGATACGCATGTTGATTCTATAACAAATTCTGAATGTTTATTAGGAGCAAATTTATTATAAACAACTGTTTCTAATCACAACAGTTTGTCACGACGGCTTAATGCCAACAACAACAAAATAGACTCGTAAAGATATCAACACATTTAAACATTAAGACTCGCGTAGCAAATATATTATAAGCAAATGTTTCTAATCACATCAATCTGACGCAATGTCTTAATGCCAACAACAACAAAATAGACTCGTAAAGAACTCAACATATCAAAGATTCAAACTCCCATAGTAACTTGCAAATAATATTTTCGTTTCCAGAACTGCAAACGTTACCCTTCCGTTCTAAATTTAGGTATCAAGCTCGGATACTCGTCCTAATCTCAATTTTGTGGATGAATCAGAGTCCGTTGCCCCCACATACTCATGCCTACTTGTTTGTGCCTGTATTTGCATAATACATTCTAATTAACCTGCTCGTCAACTTGGCGTAAACTTCATTTAAATATCGACCTCACGACAGGATCTTCCCGTGTATTACACTTGCTAATATTATGGTATCCATATTTCATGCCAGGAATAGCTTTACAACATGTTTCGATGCTATTCCTACCGAATAAACATGAATTTTATGTCTTTATGCTTATTGCAGTACGTTCAGAGAGATGTTGATTTAGTATGGTAGTTTCAATTTTCCTTCGGATGCTAACATCCGATGCTGATCCTAAGATCAACGTCGGTAATTTATTTTGAGTATTTCATATAAATCCTACTTGTTTACAGATATATTAGACGTAATAAAAATTACATCTATAGTATTGATATTTGATTTAACCATTTAGAAATGTATTGCCCACATGATATTAATCTCCATTATAATCCACGCTCAGAATCCTCCATGTCTTTTGTTTCGGTTTTTGAGAGGCGTGGTAGCCGGCGATACCTACACACGAGACGAATATCTTATCCTTAAGGATAGCAACGCATGTGTTGTTAAGCCCAGGTACGATTAAAATGTACTTGGATTTGATAACAAATATCCGTAATAGGCGTCAGAGATCACTTACCATCAGGTGGACTGCATGCTCATTTGCTACCTTTATACGATGAGAAAAAAATAAACTTCTTGGCATAATTCAATCATACTTGTGATTGATTACAAACATCTAGGGACGGCAGTGACCACATACCGTCAGGTGGACTGCTTGCTCGTTGTTATTTTATGCGGTAAAAATTATACAAATCTCATTTCCAAACAATGTAGAGTCCATCTGATTAGCGTATTTGTTTAGTTCGCTTCATATGTAAATATGTAGGGTTAAGATGTAGCAACTCAGGTCAGTTATTAGGGCAGGTGTAAGTACATCTTGGCACTGCTATCTGTCCCCGGCCCGCGCGGAATTCGCGTGGGTGTGGCCAGTCCCAGTTGTTCTTTTGTACCTACGCCACATTGACTGGTAGTTGCATCGGCTTGTGAATACGTAGCATTGCTAATAGGTCTGCATTAACTTAATGGGGAATTAATTCTTAGTACGGTATTATTTGGCGATAAATATTTGGGCAAAAAGTACAAGGAAGAGTACGCTCTTTCAAGGTTAGTTTAAAGACCAAATACTATTTCAAATTATGCAAATCGTAAAATTAATTTATTTTTATAGACGTGAGTTAAGCAAATATCTTATTTAAATGGGGGACTTGTGTGTTAATTTTTAATATGTAACTTAAAATCTTTTTAAAAAATAACGACCCAAAGAAGCAAATAAATTAGCTCCATTAACCGTTTAATTCGATAAAGCTTGCGCATTAGGTGTTTAGCAATATATAGGCCTCTAGCACAGTATAATTACTTACTATAAATCACCCTCGCTCGGCAAGAATCATGCTTAAATAATTTGCCTCGGATCAAGAGGTTCGATAAGAATCAATCTAGGAATTTCTAAACGAACCAATGTAGAGCACTTTATATTTGTGTTGCAGAGACTATATCTATCTGATATGTCCGTTCATGTGGCTGGTTATAATTTATTTAATTGAAAATAAATAATTTTGTTTGATTTATATTTGCCATATTAATTTTGCCGTAACTTAACAAGCAGGTCCAGCTTTGCCATTTGATAGAATTCATGTAGTTCGACTGGGAAGGTACCACCGCCACACTTATAATCCCCTGTAAAGCAATTCTTATGTGTTTCGGTTTGAAGAGGCGTGGTTCGGCTATACTTACACGCGAGAGGAACATCCTAGACATTAGGGGTAGCAATGCATCTGTGGTCAAACTCAGAAAGGATTCAATCGTATTTTTGGATGACTCCTAGTGTTCTTAGGAGGCAGTCGCCACTTACAATCAGGTGGACTACATGCTTCTTTGCCACCTTTAAACAATAAAAAGCAGACACAGATAGGTAAGTTAATAGTAGTAATTTTGACTAAGGTTTAAAGAACGGCTTTACTTAACTGCGATAAACAGAACTGCGATCGCATCACTATACAAAGGTAATTTACAGCTTTCGTAAATTAAACATAAATATCCTAATATCGTAGTATTTTGGAATGAATAAATAAATAAATAAAGTTGCATTACACAACACTGTCTCGGATAATAAACTCCTTTGAACGTAACTAGTTTGGAGTTGAGCCAAATTTCCAACTCATCTACGTCTGGATATTCATTTATTACCCATTTATAAATGGCGGTTACAAATATTTTGATAGTATCTTACTAGATATTAAGCTTAATGTGCCAAAACTTTGATAAAATTGGTCGGGCTAGGAGGCAAACCGATAAAACTCGAAGAGACGCCCGACCTACATCTGCCTTGAAGCAAAACCAAGTTTTTTTTTTATATCTCGGCACTATAACGACCATACAATCCTGTTTTGATGCTTATTAAAGTAATTATCTGGTGCCTTAGGACATTTTAATCAATACTAAATATGGAAGTTGGTTACAAAGGAATCGATATGCTGAAAAGTAATATGTTGGCTTCATATTTTTATGTACCTGCGGCGACAACACCTTTTCAACCATTCCATAAGAATTTCTTTATGGATGTTATTTGCTTTGTGGGAGACAAAGAAGCAAAGTGTCTTAGTCAAACAATACTATTTTTACCACCTCATGGTAGTTTGAACCACGAGCTTATCAGTTAAGCTATCAAGCTAGGAGAGTAAAAAAGATATAACAATAAAAATAAACACAAAGTCGATACTTTCTATAAAAAAGAGAGCATGACTACACTATACTATCTATTATATACTTACAGTTAAGACCTTTCATTGTAGTCTTTGTTCTTTAAGACTAATTACCGTAAATGTTCACACCGTCAATTTTAACTACTTAATGTAACGAAGGCTTACGGGTCAGCTTTCACTCGAACTAAACGTGTAAGGAAGGGCTTACAAAACCATCTTTCATACATAATTGGTGATTCCTTATTATCTCGTATCTGTAAAAGTAGATAATGAACAGCATTTTTGAGAATTTCGTCACAAAAATGATGATTATTACAGTAAATTGGTACGCAACTTCACCGTTACTCCTGCGATGATCTGGCGTCCATCATTAATTATTGTGTTTAAGTACCCTTCATAAAAAACGACATCGTTTCATATGGATATTTCCTTAAGGTGACGTGCATATGCAATGAGCTTGATATGAAAGTAGTAGGTACTGCTTACTAAAAATATACATGTTAAATATTTTTTCGCTAAAATAAAGGTGAAATACAATTTATGTTCTTGTTTTGATTATTGTTGACAAATCAAAACCGAATAAATTGTAAATATCTGTTTTGTACGATTAGTTTCCAAATTTTATTACAATAATTTAAAGTTATATTTTATGAAATTTATGCACAATATCTGAAGATTGACTGAATCCGAACATAATTCGGATCTTAGAACATCCTTTTAATATATAAAATCCATGCAAAGTTCAAGTAGAACAACAAAAAATATTATATAGCCATTATCTTGTATTCTTTATAACAAAAAATCGTGTAGCCATTACGATGCAGTTGCCCTTATGCATCATTACGATGCGTTATGACGTATGAAGCGAGTAAATCGATTGTCCAAGGAGCCCACCATGCGATATCGTGTAATTAATCACACCCATAAAAGGCCCTGAAAAAGAAATTGCAATCCGTAATAAGCTGTGGACAACGACGTATTACTGAAAACATAAATAGCGCCATTGGCAGCTTGCGAGTAATATATAACTCTTTTTCATTAAAGACAAGATCTTCGACCGCAAACAGATAATTATTACCCTGCTGTGATGGTGTCGGTATTCATGTACGCCGTAAATTCTCAATGTTTTTGAATATTATGGTTTTGTTTATGGGTTGCTTATAGCCATATACCTCTAATTGGGTATTGATTACTGTTAAAAATACAAAGCATGACACCCACACAATTGCAATAATATTCTAGTAACGCATTTCCGTCCATTGAACGATTTGAATAATTTTTCGTAATACAAGTAGCCAGGTGGTGGGATTTGTGTAATTTGATACAACCAGATACAATTGATTTTATGATACAAATGATCCCTCAACAATGAATTTAGGTATTTTGGACCAGACATTTGTCCATGGCTGGCAAGAACCACCATCAGATGTGCCGCTTATTAAAAGAGCCAATACACTTTTGTTTCTCATTCGCTAACTAGACAAACAAACAAACGCAAATCAAATCCAAAGCCGATATAAAATCGAAAACAAAAGTTTGTCAATTTAGATTATACATGTGGCAAATTCAGTGAAGGCACATATTATGTATAACATATCCATGGGCAATGGTGTAAGAAATTCGTTAAATTAACCATGTTAAAATATTACCCCATGAATAAATAAAAAAGTAACTGAACTAAATGTAATTATTTTAGCTCAACTAACCAAGAACCTAGGAATAGAATACAACTTTGTTTCAAAAGTCTTACTTAGTAGTGTTTCTCGCAACTCACTTTGTCTCTGGAGGTGTGAGAAATCTTATTTATTCCACTTTGACACGGCTCTTAAATTGACGCACGACCTACTGTTGCCGACACTACTTAGTATTTATTATATTACCTTACTTAGAATCGATTTTTAACAACTTTGTATCCTACAGTATTTCTTGGAAACGAACTTTCGAGATATGGGTTTAAAAGAAAGACAGTTTCAAGACAGCATTTTATAAGACAAGTAATGCAAGAAACAAATTAATAAAAAGCATTTTTATTCAATATTCCTTAATTACTGATTCAAACCCTAATTATATTTGTTGAGTTTTAAAACATACAATATTCTTCCAATAACAATAGAACAAACCGTTAGTAAATTCCAGTTTTATCGGGGGCTTCAGCCAAAAGCTTTCATTTACCATGTAAATCGGCGACACACTAAGTTTTTCTTACTCCACTCCTAAATTACTATTAACGATGCCCACAAAGTAAGTTAATAGCAGAAATGTCCAATTAAAAATGATTTCGATTCGGTTAAAGAAATCCTTGCCCTTTTATGGAGGACATAACGAGATGAATTCCCGTTCGTGTTGCATTGTTTTTTCCGTGTCTCCGCTTTATTTCTGATCTCGTGTTTGTTTTAACATTATTTTGAATTTCTCAGCAAGTTCACGCTTTACGCAATTAAGAATTAAATGAATAATTTTCTTAATAGCCAATTAATGCCAGGAGATTAGTGAGATTGGTTGTCCCTTCGTCCTTTTTGTAATTAAACATTTTCCCATGGACCGGAAACAATAATGTATAGGCTCAGCTAGCAAGAAATATTGAGAAGATTTAAGATTAGGAGCTTTACAAATACGTAAGTTTACATTCGTCAAATTATTGTAAGAAAATAAAATTTTAAAAGTAAAGTGCTTACCAGGTATTTTAATAAACGTATTAGGTAAAACGAAAATTTAAGTACATATCTACCTACTTAACTTCGATGGTTACACATACGATAAACATACCACTACTTAAAGATAAGACATCACTGCTTAAAGTTTGTACTTGTATAAAACATAAAACCAACACCTTTGAGGTCAAGCAAATTTATACTTATTACATATAGCCCGTCCATAGGCCAATATTATTGTGACTTTGTAACATTGTAACTTTGTGAAATAATTGGAGGTATTTACGTAATTTTTATTTCTCTGTGATTTTATTTCTCTAGATTTCTTGTAAAGATATCTTTGCAAGTTTGGCTTAATCTAATAATGGTCGGTCTGGCTATGTTCAAGCGCCGCATGGGCTCACGAAATGCCTTTATAATAGGCATGATGACAAATTTTGAATAACTGTTTTTTTATGTTCAGAAATAAATATTATATACAATGAATATCATATTTCTGCTCAAAAAGAGGAATTAATATTAAAAAAATACATTTTACTTTCAAATTTTATTATTTCCGCCAAAACGCCTCAAAGTATCATGGCGTCCCTTGTGACGTCACGTTAGAGTAGTTCGATGACTTCGATGTAAACATTGAACGCTACTG
>DWNR01002661.1:0-12712 GCA_018250455.1 Polygonus leo
GCCGCTGCTGGCCTCGCTGTTGCTGTGCGCCGGCGCCACGCTGCACCATAGCGTGCCTTCGCTGTTTGAGGTAAGGGGTGACGGTGATCTGCAGAGTGAGCAGCATCCTGTGCAAGCTGGCGTCTCTCCCCACGCCGCTGCTGGCCTCGCTGTTGCTGTGCGCCGGCGCCACGCTGCACCATAGCGTGCCTTCGCTGTTTGAGGTAAGGGTTATATAGAATTGAGGATCATCATGGTACACAGATCACCATACTGGTCTGCCGGGAAGGTCCACCCCACGTTGATTCAGACAAAAATATCAAGGATGAATTTGTTTTTCTGATCTGGGTCTTAAGTGTGTCCATAGCACCCACAGCACCGGGGTAGAATTCCCTATGTGTAGAAATCCTATGTCAGGTATTTCATATTAAATTCGTATTTAAAATTAAATTATCACTTGCTTTACGGTAAAAAAAACATTTTGAGAAAATGAAACAATTACAAAGAAACATAAAAAATAAAAAAATGGCATATTTTGCATAATGATAATCGTAAAAAAGATTGATCGCGTACGATATATATTCTATTTACTCAATCCGCAGATCCTAAGCAGACTCAAGGAGGAAGTGGACATATTAACTAAAGACCTGAAGAACATCGACGACCTCGTGGACAAAGCGCGCGTTTTCCTCATCCAGCGGGAGATGGCGTTGGTGAAGTCGCGTGCGCAGACTAATGATGACAGTAAGTTTTATTATTGAGCATTATTTCTTGAAGAAACAAACGAGCCTTCAGTGCTTTTACGTTTTAATAAGTGGTCACTGATTTCTCTAGACATGTGTAAGTAAAACCAAAGGTAGGACTTTTTTTTCTTAGGTATCCGATAACGACACAGGTGCATGCCTTTTGTGCCAAACACATATTGCCATCTAAGAATTGAATGGTCGATTTCTATAAATGCGACTAATAATTACATCTTTCCGACAAATTACCAACAGTTTTCCGACAAACAGCAAATTAGCTAGTTAACAGTTGATACTAAGCTACAACTGCTTCAACGCGACAGAATGGGTGTAGCTTTATACCGGTACCTATCACTTTTCATGTTCTGTACCCTTCTAATATACTTTAAAATCTTTTAAATAGTATAGTTATTTAAAAGAGCTCTTCTAGGATTGATTAACAAAAATGTGCATGTATCCAAAGGCCGCGGAGGCGCCAGATCTCAAAGAACGCGTTCACCCGCGGCGCGACAAGAGGAGTCGCCGTTCAGAAGAGTCGAGAGCAAGCGACGCAGTCTCTCTACCAGTTTCTCTAACATGTTCAATAGGAGGACTCACGGTATGTACCTTGTATTCACTTTTATCACACTTTGTTACTTTTTGAAGCCCCTTTTTGTACACAGAATTTTCTATATATATTCATTAATCAAAATTAATATAAACAGAGTCTAGAGTAGTAAGGTTTTTACAAATCCTCTAAAAATATATTTTTTACAATTATAACGAAATAATCGTATCAATAGTTTGTTTTGGCATGTCAATTGCTCGTTGAAAAGTACCATCTGTCGCCTAGTGGTAGAAAATTAACCGTAATTTGAAATACATATTGTTAATAAGAATGTTATAAAGTAAAAGTGAAACATGAAATATTAAAAAATTGTTCACCTTCGAAGTGCTCTTAAACTAAACCAAAATATCTGCATATGACATAAACGATAGTAATGTTGTTTTCGATTTTTTAACACGCTTTTGATAATAATAACGCACAAAAAAAGAAAACAGAATAGAATTTCTCTTTGCCTTTTTTCTAACCGACATCAACACGGACGAGATTATAAGTTAGTCTGTATGTATTTTTATACATATTAATAAGATTCGCTATCCACAGCCTCCCCGCAGCAGCAAAATCCACAAAACCTGCACTACATTCAAACGACAGCCCAGAAGCCAACGTTCACTCAAGAGGCGTATTGGAACCAGTCCGTCACACTCCGATCCGTCCTTAACGCGGTACTCTTAGACGAGTGGTTGAAGGAGCTCTCGGCGCTTTGCCACGAGCACGCACTGAAGTTATCCGCAGATTTGTACGAAGACGACTCGTACGTACGCTCCGTGTCCTTATGACTGTTGGCGAACGCGTCTACGGACGCCGCGAGTAAGGGTAAGCGTACGCAAAGCTCGGTCGATACGTGCGTTTAGATCGTATTGATACGTAAATACGTAGGAGGTACGTTTCTATTCGATCGAAGTAATAATAGGAATGATTAGGTCCTGTATTAGTGTTATTGAGAAGATTATTATCTCATACTTATTTTGATTAAATCTCATGTGATTATTTAATATTACGTTTCGTAATATATGCTGACTTATTTAGATTAAACTTGAAATTGTGATTGAAATACTGTACAAAAAGCGATCACCTAAGTCCTCAGGGATGGGAATGAGGGATGGTAATTGTGGCCAAGAAGGGTCTACCGAATATGCTGTTGATTACAGATGTAAGAATATTACGCACGTTACGTATTATTCTTCATGATTGTTCTTAGATATCATGCAGCAAAATCAATTTTAGTTCAAATAAGACGTTTAATCAAAATAACAAAGAATAATATTGTGGAAATTCATTCCTATTCTTATTTTGGTCGCATATAACAAATGTGAATGAAATACATACTGTATTTGTACTTGAAACCATTCGTTTTTAAAAACTGAAGCGAAAATGGTCTCTAATATATAATTTAATAACAACTCAATTTAACTCCTGTTCAACGTTTTTAGTTGAGCTAGTTTTGTGGTTTGAATTAAAACTAAATACTAACAAGAATTAAGATATGAAAGTCGTCAAAATATATTAAAATATATGTGATACTAAGCTCTCGAACAAAGTGACTTTAAAAATGCAGTAATATCGCATGCATTTAATGGTATTTTCCCAAGTTTTCTGAGCAGAGAGCTGGTTTTCGACATATCCGACATTTTTAATCAAAAATGTTTTCATGTGGTATGTGTCAAGTTAAAAAAATACCGCAAAACGTCAAACACACTGTTCATACAGTATTGTACATATGTACAGAGTGTGAGCTAGCTTAAAAAATTCATGGATGATCTGTGATCTATTCTGTACATAAAGGAAACCTAAAAAGCTGCTTTTCTGTATGTCCTTATTTCATAATTAATGAAAGAAATTAAAAAATATGTAAATCAATTCAACTAATCATATCTATTTTGTAAAGTGTTTTATCCAATTGACGTTTTAATCTGTAGAACAAACTTTTTAATTTTATTAATGGTGTTACACCGTCTAGGCTTAAGATTTTTAAATGGGTAGGCATTTAAATACACAGTTTTTAATGTAATTTAATTCAAATATCGCGCATATTTTCTCCCCTTTTGTTAGTATCCTTTTTTTAATCTGTATTGTCGGTACAGATACATTCACACAAAGCTCAATTTAAAAAGCATTGAATAATAAATTATTCCAGGGGTATTGTTTTTTGGTAAAATTTTAGTTGCATAATAAACGCTCGTATTATATATATAGATTACCATTAAATCTTATAACCTGTTTAGTACTTCGAGTACCAGTAAAATTAAATGATAACATGGATTTCAAATAAATTAATCTGCATAGATTTTTTTAGGACCACTTTTCGTCCAATTTATTCCAATTCTTCTTTAATTTTCAATTTGGATTGGCAACATTTTTAAATATTCCTATATCATTAGGCCGTATGCAAGACAAATCAAACATACATCCTTGTACACCGATTATTGCATCTAACATTTGTATTAATTTACAGTAATATTAAGAATATATGTATTTAAGCGCCTATCGTCATAGTCTTGAGAATCACATACTTAATTCTAAGTACCTTATAAAGTAGGCTAAGTTTTAAGTGAAAGTAATTAAACTATATTCATCAAGATTGCCATGTACCGTTAATTTGAACTGTGATGTTGCTATGTTCAAAAATATAATTGGATGATAATTTATTGTAAATATTTAATTTTTATTCGTACTTTTAATTTTACTTTAATCACATTATCAATAAGGATAAAGTTGTTTTAAATAATTTTTGAATTGTATTGATTAATTTTGCGTAGAGTGAATGTCGCCTTTTATTTTAATGATTAACTAATTTTATTTTAATGTTTCGCATGAATCGAACATTTTTATTAGATTATTGTTTTAAGTTTATTTTTTTAATCTACGACTTAATATTTCCGAAAAACTAAAATTGTTTTCGTTTGACGATTATTATATTTTGTGGTGCAATCGTAAATTTAATGTCAAAATGTCTATTTTTTATTCCTGTTTTATTGATTTCATAAATGCATATGTAGATATAGTGGTTGTATTGTATAAGTCAAATTTTATAAACAATCAACAATACGATCAAAAAATTCATTACCAATTCAAATAAAATATTTTACGGGGTGGATTGGTAATTTTATTTGTGCAATAGACTTTGTGATAAATATAACTAAACATAGTAATTCTGGCAAATAACATTAGAAATATCTGTATTATTTTTAATTTAATAAATCAATCAGATGCTCAAATGTAATTTATTTCAAATGGATATAGAACGGAAATAACAACTTTGCAAAATGGTTCTTTATTGGTCTTCTAAATAATTTGGTGTATATTGAGTAAGCTGATAAAAAAATGAACTGGTAGATTTGGACCAACTGTCCTCAGTTTATGAATGTCTTACTCACAACAAAGATACAAAGTTAGGTAAAAACTACTTCGCAACAATCCGCGTGCACCATGTATGATGGTATATATTTTTGGGACATGCAGTATGTACCGCCCTCCCTACCGCAAAGGTCACATGAACTACAGAAAATAAAAATATATACCAACATACATACCACCACCAACACGTGTTTCGCTCCAAAACGGAGCATCATCAGGGTGAGTAAACTCTACGATGAATCTCATCGGCTGAACTTCGTGGTGATGCACACGAATTGTTGCGAAATAGTTTTAACCTAACTTTATATCATGGATATCCGCAAAATAACATATTATTAACTTCATAACAAAGGTACAAAATGACTCTCATCGATAAAATGAAACCATAATCATGACGTCATCGTTATATTTTGATTGGCAAAGTGTTGTAGTATAGCATTATCTGTCCCTATAATGTAGCACGTCCTTTTCCGTCCAAGGATGTAATTGTACGCAATTAGTGACTTATGTAGCGCGCTTTATATATTTATTATAACACTTTAAATAAATATTAATATACATATACACAGAAGATTGTATATATTTAAACTTGTAAAATTACATATTGTATATTTTATATATATTTTGTAAGATACGCTTTTATCATTATAATATGTACTATTAATTTGGGTAATTTAGCTAAAGAAAGAAATAAGCAAGCCAGTCCACAAAAATATATTTTCAATTTTATTATAATGACCATGATGTGCGAAGTATCCAAATAGATTGCTATCAATGAACAAAAATGAATTAATCAAATTCAGTGCATTTAGTTTTTTTAGGGCTACATATGTGAATACGACTTATTTTGTATTTATTTGTTTATATTGCAGAGCAAAGTCCAAGCAAGTGCTGTAAATAATGTAAATCCCTTATATTATCAACTATTTCCAGATAAATTGATACAAATTAGAAGTCTGTTTGGGTATTTTATCTATGGTCGTAGAATTATATATTGATATGTTGAATTCTTTTATATTTAGAAAAAATAATACGTAATAATATTATATGTGGCGCTATCAATATTTAACTTGAGTACCGTCAAATGTTATTAACCTTTTAAATGAAAATTTTCATATTTTCAGACTTTACCATGTTTTATTAATATGAGAGCTTAAATTTTACTCTTTTTAGATCTGTATGAATATTAAAAATCTTCTAATTTGAGCAAACTACTAATAAGTTGATGTCCATTGGTGAATATAAGCCTCGTAATTCGCGCCTATTAATTCTGTGCTTTCTGGATATATCTTAAGTGTACTAGAATATCATATCACATGCATTTCATATATTCTTTCTCTAGACTACACCGGTCACAATCATAAAATAATAAATGTGTAATTTTAAATAAGCATTTACATAGTAGTATCAATTGTATCTTAAATATGGAGAATATATAAGAACATACGTTAAAAAAATATTTCAGTTACGCATTGAATAGGTTTGTAAATATTGTACAGGCCACCAAATGTATCATTCAAAGTTTAAAGTCTTGAAAAAAATATAATGTTACATAAAGTTGTAGTCAATTACACAGTTATACCCCTGTTATTTTGTCGCTGCAGTTGGCGTCATAAAATGTGGGAGCGGTGCCGCATGTGTTTCGCTCTTTTTCCCACTCACAGGCCTTATGGGCAGGTGTAGTGCTGTGAATTGTTGCTGTCGATAAGTGATATCGATATTATATTTTATAAGTGGATGATATAAATTAAAAATACGTATATAACATGTTTATTATTAATGAAAATGTTTTTTTCCGGATCTTCTTTAATTTCCATGAGAAATGTTAAAACATTGTTGATAATACGTGCATTGTGATGCAATATTGTTGCCAACTGGTAAAACATTATGTTGAAAAGAAACAGCGATTTTGTCATTCAAAATATTAATTTATCATTTATCGACTCATACAATTTATCGATAACGACCTAGCGCTCGCCCGCGCAACTAGCACTCATCCCTAACCTCATTATGACATATGGCCCAAACTGCAGCGACAAAATAACTATAGTATAATTGGTATTGTTTTGTTATAATATAAGATTTCTCGCAATGATAAAAATAATAGAACATTGAACAAACTACAAATGGAATAGAATGTACGAGCAAATTAAATTAAAAATTCAACAAGTCATTAATTACAGAGACGGAGCTGCGTCGGAACGATCTTGAAAGCCTTGCTTGTTGCAGTTCGCTGCATCGTCACATGAACTGTGTGCTCAGTGGCTCTCAAACAATTTGCTCACTACACCTCACCCAATTTTTTTCTTAAAATATTATTTGTGTCTAAACATACATGCGTACATTTGGAGATTAAAAAAGTATTTCAATTTTTATAGGTGTCATTTTATAATTTTAATTTTGGTACATTCATATTATGTTTATATTTTATACCTAGTGAGACTTATAAAAACTTACACCGTCTAAGTCTTACATAAAATTTCAGTTTTTTTCCAAAACAGTAAATATATATGATCGGAACGGCGGGCGAGCTTTTATTTTAGACTAAAATTGAACGCCTGCTTTATGAGAATATTTTTCCAGTATGGGAAAGATCACTTTTTATGACTGCGTATTTAAAATTAATTAAATTAGTACTATGATTATTTATGAAGGATTACATGTTTTATGTTTTGCTTTGTTAGTTGTTTGGGCCCATTTTTAAAACTAACTTATTAAGTATTACTAAAAACTTCCTTTAATTTTGTTTATATAAAAAAATATATCTAAATATTTTATTGTGCCTAGTCATATTATACTAGGTATGTATTAATCAATATATATTATACGGAATGCTTTAAATATTCAATATTTTTACAAGAGCATTCGTCTAAAAACAATAAACAACTTGTTTATTAAAAGCCTTAGTATAAAGTTACTCATTCGCATACAAAATATAATAATGATTTAATAGAAAGTAGAGTGGAAAATTCCTGCATAGTCTGTACACCGCCTCAATAAATAACATAGGAATATTCAATATACAAGCGAGCAAAAACGAACTCCGCGATATTAGGCATGAAAAATTCTAATCATTCGGGATTTTACCAATTCTTTGAACGTATAACATGCAGTACATATATATACATACGTATAACCTAACCGATTCCCCCTAATGGAGCGGAGATGACTTACACGTACCCTTGTGTAATGCGGGCTACATTATCGAGTACCTGCTCCGTACTCTATTATCAATATTATCTTCGAAGTTGGTAATGTATTCTGTTTGTTTATGATATCGTATTTTATTTACATCTAAGTTTATCTAATTTCCAACATAACAGAGCATCACCAGAGTTTACAGTCTCTCTAACGGTCGATCGATGAGTTAACCCGTTGTGTATGAGAAGTTTTCGACCAAATTTCTTCGTTTAATGGACTTCTTATGGGATTCATCGTTCTTTGGTTTTTGATTGAGTTTATAATTTATGCCAGGCTTTAGGCGTCATTAAGCGATTGCTTCAAAGCCCACCTTGTTAGGTCATATTTGTCCCCTTAAAAACTTCATCGTGCTATTTGCGGTGGAAGTTTGAGAATATCTGCCGTATTAAACTTATAATTTACCTGACGTGGATATGTATAATTTTTAAAAATACATTAATATAGTAGTTATTTCATAGAAAGTAAGAAAGGGGTGCTTTGCACAAAGTAATTCATATTAATGAGTTTCAATCAATGTGTCGGTATGGACACACAAGATGTATGCAAAAATATACTCTAAACAAAACCAGTTATTTTCTTTCTTTTCTTATTCTTTCTTTCTTTTTTCTTTTTTTTGACCAGGAAACGAACCTGAGATCATCTCTGCTTTCTTGAGCTGGACGATATGCACTTGTGTCATCAAACTTTATCATTTAACGAATCAAAAGTCGTGAAAAGGTAAAAAAAAAGTAAAATTATAACCTAAAAGAAAGTCTGGTTGCGGATAAAACTTAATTATCCTACAAATGTTAATACCCAGATGCTGTTGACAGTTAATCCTCACATAAAGAAAATTATTCCAGCTTCATCATACAATTCAACGCACGCTCATCTTCCTTCTCACTCTTAATACATTATAGATGATGCTATGGGCTTCCTGAATATAATTGCTATGGAAATAATGGATATTTGCGGTAAAACTAATAAATGAGGGCACGAAGTCAGAATAGAAGTGTTACTTAGTTAAATGCTCTTACCAAATCGTTCGATATTCAACAAGCAACAGAAATAATGTATGCTGAATAGTTGATTTAAGTAAGGAAATATTTTACTTAGTTATTTAGTAACCCATTATGTTAGAATAACTAATACGGATTATATGAAAGTTTTTTCATTGCTGATTCAGTCTTAGGTAGAAAAGTTTATTTTTTTTATAAATGAGTGGGATAGCAACCACTTGAGGAAATGACGCTAGGCATATACTTGATCGGTGAAGACGTACCTCACCCAACGTATAGGTGGTACATTTCAGGCTATTATTTATAAAAAAATGCATTTGTCCTTATAATAATTTATCGATTTCATTCACACTTAGAGAGTTACACATACTATATCTACGAACAAAGTTCCTGCGTTTCCATACAAACTTTCATCACCATTCTCTAAGGTAATTAATTCCCTAGAGTTATTTCCAAAGAAGTGAAACACTTTTGTTTCCATATATAACCTTTTTTACATTTCTAACTTCAATCATTACAAAGGTTCATCAACATTGATTGCCTACGATAAATTTCCAAAAAACATTTCTCACTTAATCACTTACGCCATTAAATTCTGCTATGCGTTGATAGATCAGTGAGTGATTCACGTAAAAACTCTAACCGAACCTAACGACTTAGTTACCGCTCGTGTTCACAAAACATAAATTGTGATCAAGAAATTGTGATCGGCGTGTTTGTATGAAGAGAGTTATGAAAGTGGAAGAAGCTAGGCAAGTATGTCAGAACCGTGCCATTTGGCACTCGATACTCTCTGCCTACCCTGTTAGGGATTTGGCGTGAAGATGTGTGTGTGTGATCAAGAAAGATTAAATGACATTGATTACAGAGTACCTACGATTAGTCGGGATTATATTCAATTTTCATTAATTATATGAATTAGATCTCAGGGATTAGTCGTTCAGTAAGTTGTTAATATAATCATTAAATCTTTGTTATTATTTTTTTAGGCAAGTATGCTAGAAACGTGTCGTCTGGCACTCGATACTCTCTGCCTACCCTGATGGGATTTGGCGTGAAGATATGTGTATGTGTGTGTAAATTTTTGGATTGATTCCACAAAGATTTTGTACAGAATCGTATGGGGACCGAAATTAGAGTATACGTAAACTAATATAATAGTAGTAAACTTTAGGGACCGATTGCCGAATACCCAGCCACTAGGCACACGGGCACCTTTATTATTAGCAATATATATTATTAGGAAATCTGCCGTAAAACATATTTCGTAACATCCTAAACACGCATTCATTTTTTTTTGTATTTAAAGATCATGTTTTATATTGATTTAGGTATGAATAATTTAGATATTTAGGTTTATTCATGGAACTTGATTGGGTCAGGTAAAAAGCAAATTTTAGAGCTAGTTTTGTCAAAACTGTGTTAGAACACTAGTCTTTCGATATGAGAATTTAGGGACAAATGCAAAACTCGTAAACATAGAGAACGGGCGCTTTAACGTCGGCTATAGGCATGGATATTGAGAATTTTGTCAGTTTAAAATTGTGTACTACGCTGTTACTATTTTTCGACAAATTCGTTGATATTTTGTCAGGAAATGTTTGTGATTAAATGCTTAAATGCTTTTATGAATAAATACTAGTTAATAATCAATTAATAAAAAAAATATGTATATATTCATAAACATTCTTGTATTCACAGTTTAGTTTGCAGAATATTGTGAAGTACATAACTCTCTTTGCTACTAAAATATTGTTAGTGCACATACCCTAAAAATGACCCTTAATAGATTTAAAGAAGTTATATTAAGAATCATATTAAACGGAAAACTATTATATACACAAACTACCAGCAAGACACTTTATAATAAAGTTAAAGAGGGTCGAAAGTCTGTACATGGTAGATATTCAAAAAATAATTGGGTGGGAAAACTTAGTATCAATAACAGAACACGTTTCAACAGTTTTTAGATTTTTTGTCTGATTGTCTGTTTGTCTGTTTATTTGTTTATCTGTTTTTCTGTTTGTCCGTTTATTTCACCGCGCATCATGTAAAAATGAAACCTTGACTACATCAAACTTGACCAATCTGTCGAGAAGACCCCCGGCCAGGTTTAAGGCCATAAAAGGAGGGGTAGAGGGCGAAGCCGCGGGCACAGCTAGTAACTATAATATACGCGAAGTAATTGTATTCTTTATGCTGAAGTACAATACAAGACACATACAAATTGCATTAAGAATTCAACAAAATGTTAATTAAACAACAAGAAGCGTGCTTTTTGAAGGATGATTCTTTAAAGCTTATTTATAGTTAAATAAACAAATACAATCATCATCATCATATATTACTCCTATGGTTATGACACTCCTTTCAAAACGAGAACTTTGCATAGGTACTAGGATATCTTCTTGCTACATTTGTAAATAAATTTTCCCTGATGCAATAAAGATAAGAGGCCAATAAAACTTCTATAAGAACTCTTCCTTTCTTTGATTACGGAGAAACTGATAATCAAGTGGTTCGGTTTGTCAGTAATAATAGAAAAATTAAATGCGTGAGAACGACCCACGTGATTTTTCTGCATACTCCTCAGTATTAGCTAAAGGAGTAAAAATCTTAACTGAGTAACCTTATGTTAATAATTGTATTTGACTCATACGAATTAAGTATCTTTAACTTCATGGTAGCTTAGAATTTCAAGTCGTAGCGTCGTTTTTCTCACTTCAATATTGATAAAAAGGGTGAAATACGAAGTTTGATTCTAATTATTATGGGACCCGTTTCAAAAGAGGAAGAAATATGTAAATGTGATGCGACATGAGGAAGCGAGCACTCATCGCTAAGCCACCCTGTTTGTTCTCTTCGTTGGAACCAAATGTTATGGAGAGCGACAGTCGTGATTTGGGTGCTTCTGGCGGAATTAGTTTGCGCCCCAACGTCGAGCAAATTAGATAAAGCTGATTACGCTAATGAATACTAATTACATTGAAATCTCTCTTTACTGTCACTAATTCCGATTATTTTGTGAGCTTATACATTAAATAAGTAACTAATTTAGTCCGATTATTACTTTGAAGTGTGAGATACTTGTTAAAATGAAATTCTTTGTTCCGAAGTTTTATAAAGTTACCAATTACTTAAATTGAGAGAAGAATAAGATATGTTTACCAGGTAGCCATTGCCATTGCCAAGTGGTAGAACTCGTTTAGTTCGACCAGGGAGGTACCACCAGGCCAATCCCACGTGAATGAAATTCTTGTGTTTCGGATTGGAGAGCCGTGGTTGCCAGCTATACTTATGCATGAGGCGAATATCTTAGCTCTCAGGGGTAACAACGCATTGTGATATAACTTAGGTATGATATAATTGTGCTCGGGATGTTTACTAATGTCTATGGACGGCAGTGACCACTTACCACCAGGAGGACTGCATGCTCATTTGCTATCTTTATACGATAAAAAATCTACACCCTACGTCTAAGGTGTTTTATGGAAATACGTGCTTGTGTATGTAAAATAAAACGTTGTTGAAAATATTATAAAACTGAAGCACAGGTAACATATAATGTCGTGATTAACAAATCTGTATTCAAATCGGTTTACGAGCAACGGTGTCAGAAAGTAAAAGATATTTATTGTCAGTAACTATTTCACAAACTAAAACAAAAGAAATAATAACATTATAAAAATAAAAAGTAAAAAAAAAATATTTTAAGTTAAACGGTTTTATATTGCAGATAAATGTACTAAAAGATAAAAAATAGTTTCATGGATACAGTCATGGGTACCAATATGTATACATTGTTATATTTTCAAAATAAAGTAACTCGT
>DWNR01002662.1:0-12712 GCA_018250455.1 Polygonus leo
TTGCTCCACGGAGGATTACGAGGGTGGCGGTGGTACCTCCTCGGTCGAACTACATGAGTTCTACCACCTTTACGTGACGTGACGTGACGTCAAAACACATTTAAAATATTAAATAGGTGTATCATCAGTAAATTACGGACATAAATGGTTATCAAGCACTAACCGCTTCATAAGCAGGTCACGGTTTAAAAACGACTGTAATTATTTCATGGGTTTACGTGTGATGTCTTACTTTAATGTGGGAACTGCTCGATTGAGCAGCTCTAATAGAAAAGTAAGGAAGAGCGGACACTGTGATCAAAAATTGTTCTAAAATTTAAAATTAATCGTATTAAAATTTAAAATCCATAAACCAACTTTAGGTCTATTATATTCCATTATAATATTATTAGTCGGTTAATAACACACATTCGCATTAATAATATCATTTACGAGTATACGAGTTTCAATTGCTGATAAAAAAAATAAGATTAATAACAAACTTTACTAACATACGCCATTAAGAACCAAACAGTTTTAACTTTTCTGTACTTTTTCCAATGTGAAGCATCTAATACACCGGATGAACAATGTGTGATGATGAGTGATGAGTATGTCAGTGTGAAAAGTGAAACCATTGTTTCATACATATTTTGTATACAAAATAGTTCCCAAACATGGCCACGTCCCGTGATATTTGAGTTTTTCTTAATTATTATTGTTATGTAAAAAATATTTTTTTATGTTATCGTATGCTTATGTTGTAAAGTTCATAGATCTTAAATGTGCAGTATTAATAACATGACAATATTATTTTATTTTGAAAATCAACTATTCTATTAGAATTTACTTGCATGTTTGTATCGTATTAATAACACAGAGATATTATTCTACTTTCAAAATCAGTATAATTCGAACCCAACTCAATGTGCGTGTAGCCTTACGCACCAAAAACCGGCCCCACTAACGGCCTGACAATGATGTATTGTGGCTCGGAGTCAAAGGTTCGATTCTATTAACATTTTATAATTTGTTTATCCGACGGAGAGGCTTGGACGATGTTCGCGAGTTGGTGAGTTGGCTTGTTGGTGTATTGGGCCAACATTTGATTAAAATCTCTGTGGTTCAATATTATGAGAGTTGATTATTATAGACATAGACATAGAAATAGAAACACATACAGAAAAGCACACATTATAATATGAGTAAACAATAGGCGGTAAGTAGGAGTAAACTCAAAATCAATAAAAATCGAATACATATAAACAATCTAAAAAACATTTTTTTAATAATATTTTAACACTACTTACTGTACTTTAATTATGCTAAAAACTAATGAAATAAATAATGACATCAATGTTATTTTTTTATTAATAAACAATTCTAACTTGTTAGTAATAATATAATAATTCAAATGCCCGTTAGAAATAGGCGCCATCTAAAGAACCTCAGATCGTTATTCATCTGAGGACAAACATTGGTTCAAATGATGGCCAAACACTGACCAATCACATTGAGCACTCGAAACAATCAATTTGTCAAATAGCTTAGTCGAGATCATCCGTTTTATTTTTTATTTTCCAACGCCGCGCCGCGTTTTGACAAGAAATTACACGAAGTCAAATTGTAATGTTAGACATTTAAATTCATACGTGGGAGAGGTCCATGTGTTCATTATAGACTTATTTATTTAATGGATGGGTATTTTAAATTATTAGCAGGCAATTGGTAGGAATCTGAGCCAATTTAGGTGACTAATAGAAGACGTTGAAAGTATTGGAGCATCTTAGAGCATTACTATTTTAAAGTAAGTACCTATTAAATAAATGTTGTGAAAAATTTAATGCGGTCACCGTCTTGGCGTGGCGACGCTTCGCCGCGGAAAGAGGCAATGTAACTGTTGTACTTCAAAACAAGGGTTTCTGATGTAGAACTGAACAGACTTTGTTAGAATGAAGAGTGTGATGGGTGTGTTCATTTTATCAGTATTTTATTTATTTATTATTTTTGTAGACACCTTAATCTAAGGGAAACAAAGGGTCAACTTAATGCCTTATGGCATCCTTATCCGATGGCTGTAATTTCTCATTTTTATGGTAAAATAATATACATATATTTTTAAAACCGTTTATTGTATAGCAGCCTCTTTTATTTTTTTAAGTATTTGTTGTTATAGCGGCGGAATACATAAACATAATATATGAAAAGTTCGGCCTGACGGATTTATATACAGCGAAGTCTTAGCAACAGGGTCCCGTTTTTGTCTTTAAATATAAAATAGCTGACCAGTACCAAGGTGGGCTTAGGTAACCTAGCCTTTAAGTCATTTTTTTATTTCTGTAATGATACTTTATAAATAATGATATTCAAACGACCTACATAATATTATTGATAACTATTTTTCGTAGATATAAAATACAATACGCTATTCTGTGTTTGTCCGTTTGTACATTTTGTAACTTAAGGACCATTAGCCGATTTTTAATTGAATATTAGACCAATTTAGTAACTAGATATTAGAGATAGCAATTTTAGTTCAGGCCAAAAATATTACCAGCCAAGTGCGAGTCGGACCCGCACTCGAAGCGTTCCGTAACGGTGGCACCGTACCAATGAATAAACGAATGACGTTGTGATCAACAGGAGTGTAGTTTTATGATAATGGACGGACAGGCAAGTCTTTGTTACAGGGTCCCGATGGCCCTCTTTCTACGTCTACGGAATCCTAAAAACGCAGCACGAAAAAGGCATGCTATGCAATGGTAAAAAAATAAATGAGGCTTTCTTGTTATTAGTCCTTTAAGAAAAAAGTGTTAAGTGTATAATAAGTAGTAACAAAAGAACATATTTTATATAAACGCGAGCGGAGCCGCGAAAACAACTTATACTCTACTTTAAAAATTGCAACTTTTTGCATCAAGCATTTTGAAACATTAATGAAGACATACACAAAATTATTTTGGCATTTACAAATTACAAAAATATTAAACATAATTAATTATAAAAAAGAGCTATTGACCGCAAAAATAGTAAAGTAGGTTTCAATAATTAATAATTGAATTATTTCTCAACTTTAAAAATACTCTAACGGAACTCTTAAGTGTGTTATGTTAAAACTTTAATTTAACAAAACATCTTTTTACACCGTGCATACAGTAGATAGATTCATTACTCATTTTACCAATTTACAATTTGATAAATTTATTACTTAGTAAACTCAAAATAATCATTTTATAAGATATCATTTTAACAATAAACAAAATTACGCATTATTTTTTACATCACAATTATAAAAAATATATATTTTACTATTTTTAGCGGTCGTATTCTATCATAATAAAAGGATCGAACTAACCAAAACTCCAGGACGGCACATCACAAATCTGCAAGAATCATTTATATCATTTATTTTTTATAATATTATGGTAGCAAACGAGCATTCAGTCCGACTAATGATAAGTAGGTATTACATTAACATTAGTAGTGCATTGCCGCCCATTGAACAGCAATAATCATCCCCAAGCACAATTAAATCATACATAAGTTTGATCGCAGATGCGTTGCTACCCCTGAGGACTAAGATGTTCGCCTCATGTATAAGTATAGCCGGCAACCACGCTTCTCCAAACCGAACAACATGATTGCTTTACGGAGACAATCATGTGTTTCGGTTCTTCATGAGGGTGGCGGTGGTACCTCCCCGGTCGAACTAAACGAGTCCTACCAGCTATTGGCCAGGTTAAATAGAATAGGGGAATAAGGTTAAATTAACTTTCAATAAATATGTTTTTGCGTTTTGAGCTCAATAATTAGGCAAGTAATACTCTAATTTAAAATTTGGCCATTTTTTCTCTCTAAGTATCGGCCAAAGGTGAATAGGGTCAGAGGCCAGCGCAGTCTGAGGCCCGGCTGATAAACGCCATCTTGGTTGTGACTTCGACACTGCATTAACACACGATCGCAATATTTGATCGATCACATCCTACAAAGTTACACATCACGCATTGCTTTAACACATCCGTCTCACCAACATATCCATCAATAGGTCTCGAAGACATCCACTACCTACCTACCCTAGCTACATTTGTTCACACACCAATAACAATAACTCACCCATCACTTCATATTTATATATACATATAACTATATATTAGGTAATAAGTCATGCAAAAACTTTTTAGGGACATTACGCGGGCGGAGGAGTATGAAATTTGACAGAATTAAAGTTTAAACAGAGAATAATCCAGAAGCTAATATTTTAAATAATATTGCATTAGAAATACATCAAATTAATTAAAAAAATATTATTACACACACTACTGCACGTTTGTTTTATCTGTCACTCAATGTCAACAATAATCATTGCCATACACATAATTTGTTTATTGAAAAAAAATACTGAAACGGTTTTCCTTAGTCTCCATTCAGTTCAGTTGGGTTTTCTTTAGTCTTCAGTCGTTTTTTCAAAACGGCATCAATATTTTAAATGTATCTTTGGCGTGTTGCGTGCGGCTCCCTCAAATTGTTTTATCAAGTCGATTAAATAATATTCAATCGTATATTACTTTTTTACTAAGTCCTGATTTGTCAGTATATTGGATACAAGTATATTATACAAGGATAAATGGAATCGTGAAAATGATTTAGTTTAATAAAAGACAGATAGATTTAACTTTTTAAAAGTTAGGGAAAAATAAAATTATTTTTCCCAGTTGGTACATATTTTGCTTACTAAAATATACTAAAAAAATAATGTTACCTTGGTAAAGTAAAGACTTATTAAACTAAAACGGGCTTAGAGTCCACAAAAAGGCCAGAGTATTTCTGGCCACTAGCCGCTCATCAACCACGAGTAGGGTGGTCTTGAAGTCTTGAAGGTTGACCAGCGATACGTTGTCTTAAATTGATGTCTCGTTGGCTACTTGGAACAAAAATGTTCGTCTTGTATAAGTGTAATTAGAAGAAAAATTAAACATTAATAATCTTTAATCTTTATTTACCATAAATGTTGTACAAAATCACAATATTACAATACAAATAACGGTTGCAAGTTTTGAATATGTATTAGTTACACTCTGATATCCATTTTAAGAATAAACTTGTGTTATGGATATATCTTGAACGTTACACAGTAGCTACATATCAAAATTACCGTTGACTTTGCTACTTTTATAAAATAAAAAAGATCAACGGGGTCACTGACCTCATATACCACGAATATTTGTCATTATGCACCTTACATTCCAAAAAATGAAGTATTCGTTACAAAATGATAGTTAAAATTTTCAAAAATTGATATCTTCATTACGAATTCATACAGTTTATTTCTAAAGCCAATATATGAACCAATGTTAATTGGCCTCCAATATTTATTGTGGAATGAACACATCACCGGAATGGGACCAGGACATAACTCAGCTTCTGTTCATGTGATTCTCCATTTTGTATCGGAGAGTACGATAAGTGGAACAAAGAAATGAGTGGAGAGGGTACATCTCTAAATTTTCCTGTTGGTGCCTGATTATACTTCGCCCGGGGTATATAATGTCACTGACATACGCATGTCGGCCGCTTAGCAGTTGTGTATTGTCAGTTTTAATGTAAGTCGGCCGTTTGTGGTTGTTACAAACGAGGCGAGCATTTCAGCCATCAAGCGTTTGTGGTCAGTCCAGGTCGAGGAAGTATTTCTAGTTCATGGACAGAAGTTGCCACATACCATATAATTAGTTCAATGACACTTCATTTAGAATAATTCAAGTTATATTCTAGATACGAGAATTAAGTAGTTTAACAGGGATTTTTGGTGAACTATTTACAGTATTGGAATTGTAAAATGTTCGTATTAAATTTATGGTAAATGAAAGTATGGCTAATTCTATGCTTATGATAAGCGGTACTTTTAAAATGTTTTAATTTATGTAATTTTTAGTAATTTTCCTTTTCGTATCGTTTATATAATAGTTTTCATTATATTTCTTATAATTCCGTGTTTAATTAAGACTTAATATTAATTTAATAATTACAAAATGGAGAAAAATGTAATCGTAACACTGATGTAATTTTAAAAGTTTGTAACTTTATTGCCTTATATAAAGTAGTAATTTTGCATTAAATAAAACATATATATTTTTATAAGTTAGCTACAGTAAATTATAGACTAAACACAACAATAAATATTATAAATATATAAAACAAACACAGCTCCATGCATCGCCAAAGCCAGGAGATAGCAATTTAACGAAGCAGCATCAAGGAACGTCTTCATTTATTCAATAAGAAACAAGAACAAAACGGTACAAAACGGATTACAATATCAATTTAGGAAAGTGAACCGAGTGATTTATTGTTGTGTTTCATGTAAATATTGCTGCCGTGTAGATGGCGACGTGTGCTGGGTTCGATCTATTGTGTATGATATCTTTATGTCAATATTTAATTGGCTACTACTACTACTTGTGATTTCGCACTAGTATTAGTAGCATTACAATCAGTGATTTTTGTAATGTACACAATTAGCTACCTTCATATAAATTAACACTTAGATTATGGGCTGATCAACCTCAGATGTAAGTTTACGTGATAAGAAATACCATTGTACTCATTTGTTCTAGCATGAACTATTTATGAAACATAAAGACGGTATTTTAGTCACTTTTTTAAAAAACATAGACATTTATGTTGAATGACTCTGAATATGTAAACTTTACTGTCGTTAATGCAATATCTGCTCATTTTCATAATTGATGTCTTCGCGCCTTTCAGAAAACACTATAATTAATGTGCAAGTAATCTTTGTAATATATAAAGTAACGGACAAGTATAATATAAAATATTAACAATACGTTGTGGTATGTTGTGAAAACTTGGGAGTTTCTTTGATGAAAACGAGTGAAAATGTAAGTGAACTCACTTCTAACTTTAGGATAGAGGTGGTATATGACTTGATTTCGTTCTTGTATAGCTGCGTATTTTTATGATAAAACAAAACGGTACAAAACGGACTCTCGGTTCACTTTTCTAAATATCAATTTAGGAAAGTGAACCGAGTGACTTATTGTTGTGTTTCATGTAAATATTGCTGCCGTGTAGATGGCGATGTGTGGTGAGTTCGATCTATTGCGGGTGATTTCTTTATGTCAATCTTTAATAGGTAATATGGGTAAAACACGTCATATTGAGTGATTTTTATAACTTACACAATTATGTTCATATACTTATTATAACCTTCAAATTAGTTGTTTCTGTAGAAGACATGATCGATTGGGACATCCTTTTATATTTACTTTAGTGACATGTGTGCCAAATCTTCCTTTTTTGTCAGTAATATGATTATTCTAATATAATTATAACTTATAACTTTAGTAGGGTAGTATTAGGGTATGAATTGGAGAAAATAATTGTGTACTGACAGTTCACACTGACTTTTGGGGTTTTTACAATTCCGAGCATAAACAAATTTGACTTATAAGAACAAAGCCGCATGCGTTTTGTTCTCGCTAATTACTTTGTCTCGAAATGGTCGCTGTTATGCAGTAGATATTAATCATATAGGAATTGGTATTAATAGTCGTATTGTTGCGCCCTTATAGGACTGTGGGAAGACCCTTATAAGGGCAGCTATGATTGTTTTAAGACCACAATCAGCCCTTTAAAGTTTTCGTTTTAATTTATCTTGATTGTATTTTCTATAATAAATGAAACAATACTTGTATGTAATATCTACTATAAATATGTTATTTAGGAAAACAAATATTGAAACATTCATCATTATATATTTATGAAAGGAAACATCGCTTTATATGAAACGTTAAAATCAAAAAGAAATAACAGTAAGCTACGCATAATAGGATCGAAGACAAAATTATATAAAAACAGTGTTTTCTGCATGGCGCCAAAGATTTATAACCAACTACCAGACTCCATAAGAAACAAAGCCAACTACAGTGATTTCAAAAAAGGACATTTTGTGAAGATAAGCCTAAAAGTACGTACCTATAATTCCTAAGATTTGCAATATTGTGTTGAGTTTTTATTGAGTATTTAATCGTAATAAAATTCAATATTTTCTTCATAACCCACATAACCATATATTTACCAGGTGAAACCAGGTATGCCAGGTGAAATGTCGAGATCTAAATTAATTTTATATAACATCATTATTTTCAAATTGTGTGATCAAATGCCTGTACAATTATTTTGCATTTATTAAAAAATACCCATGTGTGTTTTCGCTGTTTCCACCTCAAACATGAGAGGTCAATAAACCTTCAAAATACCAGATTTTTAATCGATTTAAATAATATCTAGATTGTAACAGACCTCTATGGTCTCAACTCAACAACTCAACTTAGATAGAAGTCCACTAAATCAAATTCCTTTTAATGACCAACTTCCGTTATTTTGAATTATTTTGAAGAGGCTCCTAAACGTTAATGTATCTACATTTTTTTTTACCGGAAAACCCAAATATATTCTTTCAACTTTTAAAATGAGTCACCGGTTCGCAGGTGCATCAGAAATATTTTTATATATCTCGTATCTTGAAATGAATGGACTGTAGTTACGTAACTGTGGATCAAGTTAGGAACTTTTTGAGTTTTATAAATATAAGTTAGTGACATAACTACTTAATATGTTACGTACTCAATGTCGGGTAATAATATGTAAGGAGAAAGAAATGTATCAGAAGAGTATTTATAAAAACTCTTTTATATGCAACATACAAATTTTGCATATTTAAAATGTAGACTACAAAATTATTTTGCAACGTATCTATAATGTGGAATATACAACTAATTTAATAATTATATTTCACAATATTAATAGCAAACGAACATGCAGATCACGGGTGGTAAGTGGACCACACATGGAGCAATTCTTGCGTTTTGTTTTAGAGAGGCTTTGTTGCTAACTATACTTATGAACGAGGCGAATATATTAGTCCTCATAGGTAGTAGCGCATCATTGGTCAACCTCAGGTACAATTAAATCGTACTTGGGAACGACCGTAAGTACAAATGTCCATGAGCGGCAGTGACCACTTATCATCTGGTGAGCTGCGTGCTCGTTTGCTGCCCTGGTCTATACTAATAATATAATAGGAGCGGAGTATCAACGAAATATGTTGCAAAAACACGCCAAATTTAACCCATTCTCTCTTATATGTCGTAAATAAAGTTGCGCGGATCAGCTAGTATTATAAAAGAACGCTAAAGCGTATACCTTGGACTACCAGCAGGACGGCTAACAACTACTCTGTCATCACATAGATCAGGTTGTCGGTATGCGGGTCGTTGCACTGCCGTTTGGCAATACGCGACATTTCGCTTTAACGGTAGGTGGTTCGTATTTACGCATTTTAATTGGTGAAGACCTAGAATCTAGATTGTGGCTTTATTACAAAACTGTTAGATTGTTTCCACATTGTCCGGTGCAATTTTGTATCGATAAATACGGTATCGGATATCGGAGGCAAATATATATTTCGGTGATAACGCCGGTGTCCACCATAGACGCAACATAGTTGTTAGATCGAGAATTGTGATGGTCATAGCCCTGCAGAAAGTAATTTTCTTGTATAGGTTGGAGATATGGTTGCTGGTCATACGCATGACACGAACATTGTAGTATTTTGGGGTAGGAAAGCATCTAATCGATCTCACGTAAAACTTCACTTATATTAATGGATTATAAAAGATGTCCATGAGTGGCAAACATCATCATGTTTTCCATTAACAACTTTGTTGATTGTATTTTTTATAAAAAATGGGAATAGCCGTATAAGGCTTTTAAAAGTATCATGTAAGCACCTTAAGTATTCTGAAATAGTTACTTTTTAATAAATGAAACTGTTAAGTCTTAACTTTGTGTTCAAGCTTTGGAACGTAGTAGTTCTCAAGATCCGTAATTCAAGTTTTGATGATACCGGTACCGGATCGGATAGTGGATTACATCCTTACAATCATACCTATCCTTGCGACAATTTTAGTTCCCTTAAATGGTGTAATAAATGCTCGGATGTCGTGCTGCTTTGATTTTTAGTTAACGATGCGAATATGTTATTTTTAATGGCGTTCCGTTTACCAGTTGTATGGAAATAGTTTGAATGTTGTCTAACCAATTTACAAACAAACGAGCTACAGATTTATATATAGTGCAAGACGACGTAGGTTTACAATGGTATAATCTAGAAGGTGGTAGCAATCTTCGTGGTTCGAATGCAGGGGTGTGGTACCCCTCTTTTTTCTGAAGACCTTCCGTTTGCCAAACATTTTGCTTAACGACTTGCCCATATATATGTCGCAAGCAAAAGCTAGTATGCTTTTGCTTGCGACTTCGTCCGCGTAGAAGTCGAAAACCTCTTTTAGTGCTCACTTAGATCACGAAAGGAACCCCTGTACCAAATTTCAAGTTTCTAATACAGTAGTTTCGGCTGTGCGTTGATATGTCAGTCAGTTAATCAGTTTTGCCTTTTATATTATACAGATAGGTATATTTAGCAATATACTTTATACATTTAAAGGTAAGGCTTGCGAGCAGATATGCAATTGTGTTATAAAATTACATATAAAGATAGAGGTGACAGACGTCTTTTTCCAAGGTTTTTTGTTATTTTGCGGCCCATTCTTTACTTATATTTCCTATATTTAATTTTTAAGTACTTTATAGAAGTATTAGCTTAGGTAGGTATTATATTCTCGAAGAAATCTATAACAATAGCATAACGCAATTTTATTCTTTTAAAGAGTGGTTGTATGTTTTGAAAAATTAAAAAAAAACTAACCAAAGTATTTTAATTTTTAAAAGCCTTCTTCGACAATATCTCGGACTACTCACGAATCCAATCAGCGCACGACACAGATAAATAAAGGTAACGTTAAATAAAAACATAAGTAAGAAAAGAAGAACATTGCATTGCTTAAGGTGGACCATATTAGCATTTTGGGCTACCGATGAGATGTGTCAGATGTAAAATGTGGATATATTTTTGTCTGATTAAGATTTATTCGGATCTTTTGTTTCAGAGTGTAAAATTTAAATTAAAAATTGAAAATGCTCGAAGGACCAAAATAAGAGACCTCTACATTAAAACACTATATTTATTAATTATTTCTAAGCAGTTTTCTTTGCATTATTATTGTGCTATATATTTAATTTCATGGATAACGGAAGATGTAGCATGAAAATAAAATGTAATTATATTTTGATATCTAATCCGATTTCCAGATTTAAAATGGATGTTACTATAGAAAATAGTCATGGTAGTAGGTACCCATTTTTTAAAGTTTGAAGGGTATTCAGCTATGTTAGAGCAAAAATATTATTCTAAATGAATGGTTATGTTTACGCTAAATTGGCATTGACATGATCGACGTCGTATAGACGTTGTATATTATGTACTCGATATATTCCAGATTTTAAATAGATGTACCCAAGGAAGTTTATAAATATATAAAGTTGTATAGAAAATCCTTTGTTATAGGTCCTTAACATACATACATACAATTAATATTTATCTACGTGGGAATATTATTTATTCACCCTTATATTAGATCATGGGAAAGAGATTGCAATTTCGTAAGACAAAAGAGCATTTCAGCTTGTAAGTCAGTTACTAATGGAGAAGCCGCAATCGAGACGACAGATCTCCGCTCGAAGCAATTAAAACATACGGAATGCTTAGCGGTGCCGCCCGACGGTCCACTTAATCGCCTCCATTTAACACTTTTCTACAAGATAAGTTGATTGTTACAGTTGCGTATCTATGGTTTATTAAAAATACATTTAGTTATAATGACAATTGTTGAATTCGTACCTAAAATTTACGGTTGTGAGAGGTTTTTTGCATATTATTGCTTTCATTAAAGTTCGAGTGATGTGATATTCCCATTAAATTGTATCTTAACTTGTTAATGTTTGTAATATAGGTATTAAAAACCAAACAGTTCTGAGATACAATTTATGGTTTTGGTAGAAAAACATTTTCAGATAACCAAACTCAACATTTTTTTATGGTTGCATTAAAATGGCTAAGCAAGTGTAATTTGACTAGACTAACAATAAATTTAATTTTAATGTGAAAAAAAACACGAATTCCCTTAAATTCTACATATAAGATTGAATAGGTATTCAACCGATCGGTATTATATTTTATACACGTTTTCAAGGGTACAACAAAGGATATAGGGTACCTTGATGCAGAAAACATACAGTTTCTGAGGGATCAAACAAATATTATAAATTCAAAATAAATCACAAAATTATGTTGCGAAGCCGCGAACAAAGCAAGTATCTGATAATAAGGAAAATCGTATCCAGAAGAAAAGCACATTTCTTGTAAAGGACTTCACACAAATAATTTCTCAGTAAAAATATGCAAATTAGCAAAAGTGGTAGCTACCTTTTGTTATCTGTATCAACAATTTTGCCACTTTACGAGACAACTTACTAACATAAGTGTCGCTACATTGTAGAGCTTTGCGAAAGAGAACAGTTATACAACTTTAAAGTACAACTCTACTATAATTTTGTTTATAATTATATGAAATACAAGTGAGAAATGTTTTAAATGTAAACTAAAAGGTCTATCAAATTTAACGTATAATGTCTTTAATTTCCAGTTCAATTTAAAAAAAATAACTTCTATTAGTTATTCTATAATTAGCTCTTACAAATATGTGTTAAATGTGCTCTAAAAGTGTTTTTGTCTGTATGTATTTAATGTATCATGTGT
>DWNR01002663.1:0-12711 GCA_018250455.1 Polygonus leo
CGATAAATCGATCTAGCTAGGTTTCATTTTTAGAAAACGTCGTTTTATCCGTGTTTTCAAGCAATGAACAACGAGAAGTAAAGCTATTCAACAATAGATGGCGCTTATGTTTAAAATATCCGAGCGAAGCTCGGTTGCCTTGCTAGTGGAATGGAATTAAATTAAAGAGTTCTGGACATTTTGTACGCAACATTATACAGTGTGATCCGAAATCATCATCTTCTATTTTTTTTTAATTAGACCACCAGAACATTTATCTCAAATAAAGGCCAATACAGATAAGTCGTAAAAACAATAAATATGATATTTTCTAGTCCGTATTGACTTGAAAAGTATAAGTATTATAAAATTGTTGTTCTGTGTGTGAATTAGATGTTATTTTTTGAACATCGAATAACTCGGAAACGGGTTGAAATATCTTTCTCATTTTTTTTCTAATATAATGACAATACTTACCTAATTTATATACAAAATCTAATACATCTGTATAATAATAGGCGATATAGACGCGAAAGCACCCTAAAACATTTCGTGTAATATACACACTATACGTTACACCGGACATCAGTCTGGCTCAATACCATGCAAGGTGCATTAAAATTGCTTACAATTAAATGGAAAAAAATAAAGCAAAAGAATACGTAAATATTTTCTAGGCTTTAACGACGTTTTCCTCTTTATTCGATTTACCTAGAGACTTAATTGAGTCGACAAATATATCATGTCAGTTCCTTGGCAGTACTCACAGAAGTTAGCGTTGTTGTTCAAATATACACTAGAGCGATACGTGTTAGTTGAGGTACATTTACACTGTCTAGACTACACCATATAATTTGTGTCAAAGTTTCAAGTAATTCTACACATCCTGCATCAATCTGATAAACTAAGAAAGAATTTTACACACGGATTTTAAGTATTAAAGGTACTGTTATATAATTTTAATTAAGTTTTTTATTCATTTTTCATTTCTCTAAGCGAAAAACTAATTGAATATTGTCTACTTTTTTTTTTGAAAATATAAAGCTATTACTGTGTCATAAAGTATTTTATATGGGTCCCGAGATTAAACTATCATATTACCCGAGGAAATGCTCAAAGTAGAATAAACTAGAAAAATAACAGCGAGATGAAGTCACTTTCATCTGACAAGGACGATGCGGGTCCCGTCTGAATGTCATTTGGCGAAACAAAGGAAGGTCCAGAATGTGTAGCTATGTTATGTTTCAAGTGGGTTCCTCTAATAGAGATCCAGGGTTCTGTAGACGTTACTTACTTTCGAATTGAAAAATGTAAGGATGTGTAGTGTTATGTCTGTGTCAACACATATTCTTTTATATGCGTTAACATCAACTAAATCTGAAACACCTGCTTAGGATTTAAACCCCTAATTTCCAGTAGAAAAAATCTTAATGATTTTGATTTTGATAATAGATACAGAATGAATTACGTAAGAAGGTTTTACGTATAAATATGTACTCTTATGAGTTTATGTATTTTTTTTGTAGTAAACCTCATGTAGTTCGCCCGGGGAAGTCCCACCGCCACCCACATAATCATCCGTGAAGTAATTTATTGTGTTTCGGCAAACCTTAGAGAGGCGTGGTTGCCGCTTATATTTGAAAACGAGGCGAACGTCTTAGTCATCAACGGTAGCAACGTATTTGTGGTCAACCTCAAGTACTATTCAATCGCACTCAGGGTTATTAATGCCCATGGGCGGCAGTAACTAGTTACCATCAGGTGGACTGCTTGCTCGTTAATACAATCCATACGATAAACGATAATAAAATCCATGCCAACAATTATAAAAAGTATATTTATTACGTTATTAAATTAAAATATATTAAATTATAATGTAGGTATTCAGTGTAGAGTATATATTTTGGACACATTTGCATGGAATGGATAAAATCTGGCAACAGACAGTGCCTACAGCTAGTACGTGCGCTGGACAACGTTTTATACAACTGGCTATAAATTCGGAATTCCAGAAATAATTGACTCACGTTCCGCAGTGATTTGCGTTTGCTTCTAAAAACATCGCTTTAAGTTTTAGCTTTGTATTTCCTATAGATTTTAGTAGTACATGTCATATTAGTTTTGTACATTTTATGACGTAATTTCGTAAAATATTCTGTTTAATACCTGTAATTAGTGTGTACTGCACAGTAGAATATGGAAGATATAGATATACCAGTATTATAATGATATTACACAATTATATGACTTACATTACTTCTATACACATTACTTTCGACCGGGGAGGTACCACCGCCACCCTCATGACCCTCCGTGAAGCAATTATTGAGTTTCGGTTTGGAGAAGCGTGGTGACCGGTTACACTAATACACGAGACGAATATTTTAATCTTTGAAGTAGCAACGCATCTGTGATCAAACTTAGGTATGATTTAATTGTACGTGGGGATCATTACTGATGTCTATGGATGGCGGTGACCACTTACCATCAATTGAACGGCATGATCGTTTGATAAATATAAATGTTTATATGTACGATAAAAAACGTAAGTGTGGAATCTAAGTAACTACCATCGTCGCCACACACTAATGAAAGGACAGAACGCCGTCAAACACATTATTTTAATAAATTACGGCTACAGTTAGTGGTCGTACTATTTAGCGTTTAGCACTCGATGGATTATTAATTATTTATTAAGGATAATTTCTAACCTCTATCTATGCAACTATTGTCTATTAAATATATAATATAAATATTGACTATTGTCTGTAGTATAGTATAGTCTAGTGAATATACGTAAAGGATAAAGTGTAGTAGTCAGTGAAGATGTTTGTAGCTCCCGCTACAATGGCGGTTTTTGTAACACTTCACAGCGCGGACGTCACCCGTTTTCATATTTGCCATGATAATTTTTACATAAACTGGTATCGTAGCGGCCCTCAACAGGGTTTGTGTGTTCCGCGCACGTCCAAGATATGGAATGAGCATCCTACAGAGGTATTCCTGAGGTGCGAAGTTCTTCATAAAAGGTGTGAAAGGAGCTAAACTTTTAAGCATTGTCCCTCTTGGTGCTCCTGTTTCTAGCTAGTCTTGGATATAAATAAAATCCATTGATATCGTACTGTAGAATTGCTCAATACATGATCATCTCCCGCCAAGTTTGTGGGCTCTATCGAATCGTACTGACTACCTAACCGCACAACTCTGCGGTCTATAAATTTTGAAATAAAACAGCTAAGCAGCTACCGCGGGCGCGGGGAAGTCGCTTCGTAAGTCTAAGCTTCTGATTATACTTGTAGTTTAAGGCCTTGTGCGGACTACAAATATATTTTTAGCGAATAAGTTGCTTGTCTTACTTTTTTTCTTCTTCGGATAACAGGTCTTACAAAGTTGTTCCGTGTGTAAGGCATAAGACCACTAAAAGTACCGGGTATTGTACCAATATTGGCTTTCACATGCTTCACATGTTTCAATAGGTATTGATGTGCGTGAGTGATGAACTGACCATCATAATCATTTGGAGGTTTAAATTTAAAAATGAAAACTATTAGGGATTTAAATTCTATGGGTCACATACAATACCGAAATCTGTTAGTAAGTGACCATTGGCAATGACGTCTAAGACTAACATACATACACATACACATCTTCACGCCAAATCCCTAACGGGGTAGGCAGAGAATATCGAGTGCCAAATGGCACGGTTCGGTTCACGGTCTAAGACTAAACAAGACTAAAAAACATTAGTCTTACATTCTTGCAAGTTTATTCGAAGTAAACTCAAATACATTAAAACTTCTAAAAAATGACTCGGTTGCCTCATGTATAAATAAGATCGGCCATCATAACTTTCAGACCGAAAACCACATAGGTAACAACAGCTTCGCAACGGAAAAAAGCATGATGGTGCTACAACCCTGCTCGAATCATGCCCAAATTGATTATAACAACTGCAATGCGGTGAAAATAGGTATAGCGTTAATACCAACCCAATCGAACCATATGTATGTTCTCTAAATACATATGATTCGATCGATTCAAACGAAGTTCACGGTCAAACTTTCGAAACTACAGATATCGAAGAGATCCATCGAACAATGATGGATGGAAACTATTCAGGGCTGCTACCAAATTAATTATAATGCGGCAGCAGCCTCAGCGAACTGTTGTCGTTACTTGCACGTGTTTCATGTTAAGCCTAGCGAGTTAGTGATAGGCGGAGCGATTTATTATTACTCTTATTTAATTAGTTATGTATGTTTGTTTTATTATTACGTCTCATTTGTTCGAATTGGTTCCAAAGACGTTTATAGGCTTATAGGAATAAGTCCATCAACTACACTTTTCAGACTAAACCTCAAATTGATAATTGCAATTACTACGCGGCAAAATAGCTAGTACCATGCCAGTCTCCGGTCCGTTTTATAACGAAGTTCACGTTTAAAATATAGTCCAAAGTAACAGATGTCTAAATACTCTATTGAACAATGATGGATGAAAACTATTCAGGACTGCTATCAAGTTAATTATAATGAGGCAGTAGCCTCAGCAAACTGTTGTCATTACTTGCACGTGTTTCATGTTAAGCTAAAGTGTCAATGATGGGCGGAGCGATTAATTGCAAGCTTTTATTTATTTGCTATGTATGTTTGTTTATGTGCAATCTTGTATGAGGACTTTGAAGCAGTTATCCTCATCGATAAGGCTGTATATTTATATACATAATTCGGATGATGAGAATATAAGTGACGTCACACTAAATTCTATATGACGGATGGCTAAATAGGACGGACTGACAATTTTTAAAACATTTTCAGAATAAAGATATGAAAGTAAAGCATCTGTGGTAAATCAATAGTACTTGAGTTGGCGACAAATGTCTGTGGACAGCACTGACCACTTACCATCAGGTGGACTGACTTCTTGTTTGCCACTTAATATCTCGTACGGCAGAAATGGGTGTGGCGGTGGTATAGCCCCAGGCAAACTATAAACTGGTCACCTGACCATACTATCTGACATGGGAAGCATCAATACTAGGTGGTCGAACCCGCGTAGTTCAGTCGAGGAAGTACCGCCGGCACCTTAATACCTCCGTGAAGCAATTCTTTTTATAGTGTAGTTTTGTAGATGCATTGTTGCTGACTATATCTACTTATACCATAGTATACACTCTGTAACACTTTTGTTACGGAAAGGATAAATAAAGCCAAAAAGTACCAATTGTATCAATGAAGATATATTCTCGCGAAGTTGAATTAGACTCGTAACTGCACACAACAAATAATTACACTAAGTTAAATATAAAATATATAATAATAGTATAAAATAAACGGGCGGCAGTGATAGCTTACCAAACATTAATTTGCTCACTACCCAAATATTTAAAAAAAGTTTCAGTGTCTATTCTCTTTCAACCGAGTAATGTATAAAACCTCTCCCTTTATATACTGTAAATTAATTTATTTTTGTTTGGAAGAGTTTGCTATATTTAGTATTTAATGGAGGGTAACACTCAATTTCAAGTATTTTCCTTTAATACTTTTAGATATACAAGATTGTGACAAACGGATCGATACACTGAGAAATGAATGGACCTACAGATAGAGTCCGAAGTCTTAATTATGGCGTCTCGGTACACAAAACAAATTATAAAAGATCTCACGATACTTTACGCCAAGGAACCAAATATTAATAATTTGTATAGCCACAGCATCACCTACACACGATTTTATTTCACCAACATACAAAAAATACCATAAATAAGCACCGGTATAGTCGAAATCTAATTCAGCTCTACCTTTTACCTGCCCCAAAAAAATGTCATTAATCCGAACCATTTCGTAGACGAAGTATTATTCAACGTGAATCCACGTCAATCCGAACAAAACCGAAATTACTTCTATTCAAGTATCATCCAACAAAAGGCCCCATTTGTACCTAAGTAACAGAAAATCGTTCTAACGGAATAAATTATTGGATCGTCAGCGTCGCACTGGATAGTAAAAACACTCTAAGGCTATAAAATTTTCAATAAGCCGCCGACGGTAAATTCGAAAGGATAGAAAGGGTAAGAGTATTACAGATTAGGATTTATATAGTGAAGTTACTGAGTTAAATTTGGTTTAGGAGTGCAAACTGAGCAAGTTTCTGTTCTTTTTATTTTGTTACCGTATCAAAGTAGAAAAGAGATTGCATTTATATATACACAATTATGAAATACTCAATTATAATAATGTGTATTACGATAGCCAGTATAACAACAAATAGGAAACAATTATAATAATGTGTATTACTATGGTCAGTATAATAACAAATGCTAAAAATATATTAATTTGACTTTTAAAACCCATTTAATAAATATACCCTAGTATTTATGTTATATTTTAACTTACGCGAACTGTTGTTAATACTTATGGAAACTGATAATAAATAATTACTAACACTCACATAACTTCCGAAAAGTTTCTAAAAATTTTGGACTCAGTGTGGAAAATCAGAATATCCACTATTACTTTAATAACAGAACATGATAACACATACTAAATTAGAAAAAAAAATCGCTAGTCTCACTATAATAGTCACAACACTTGCAAAGTACATAATTCCCAGTTGATCAACGCGGCCGCTACGTGACGTCATGATCCCGTTGCGTGATCGCCGTCGCTACAACTCAATTAAATTATTATCTATATGACTATAACTTTAACGTTAATCATTATTTACTATAGAAGTTATGCTTATGTGCCATTGTTGTCCCACAGCTTGACACGGGTCTCCTTTGCGTAATGCGTAATTGCCTAATGTGACCGTAAAGATTATTTTTTGTAAACTATTCCTTATTTATGTGTTTCTTAATTAATTAATTTTCACATACACAAAATCCTTTAGATAATAGGAAAAGGACAATGGCTAGTCTCGCCACAATGATAGCAACATTCGCAAAGTATATAATCCCCAGTTGATCAACACGGCCGCTACGTGACATCATGATCCCGTTGCGTGATCGCCGTCGCTGCTACTCAATTAAATTATTAGTTGTACAACTTAAACTATAATCTTTACCATTATTTACAACAAACATTATAATTACATCTCATTGTTGTCTTACAGTTGAACATGGATCTCCTTTCATAATGGGAAGAGTAAATGCCTCAGTGCGTCCTTTAAGATTATTTCTTTGAAAACTTTTCCCATTTATGTATTCCTTAACGGCGTAAAGCTAATGATAAATATTTTTTCATTTCCACAAAACTGCAAAAAATATCTTAAAGATTTGAATTCTAGATTCAGTTCATAAAAGAAAAGAAAAAATCGCTAGTCCCACCACAATGGTAGCAACACTCGCAAAGTACATAATACCCAGTTGATCAACGCGGCCGCTACGTGACGTCATGATCCGGTTGCGTGATCGCCGTCGCTGCTACTCAATTAAAGGGAAGGGTTTAATTGCCGACTTATAACCGATAACGTGTTTGTCTAAATGGCTCGAGCTTATCTGATTCTGTGGTTGTTTGAATAGGGGTGTTATTGTTAAATCTATATATTTCGTCTGAGTTATTATGTGGTTTCAAACCAAAATTATATTACACGTATGAAATATTACAAATTTAATTAATTCAAAATTCTAGGGATATTATCTTTCAGATATTATATCTAGAGATAAAACAAGTTATATACGATTTGCCCGCCATATTGTCACCGATACCTTTACAGTTTTTAGAAGTTTCTAAGCTGCAAATTACACTGATAAAAGAGGCGATCGTCTCTCTACATTATAATTGCAACGCATTTGTAATCAGCTCCGAATAGTCTATTGTATGTACAGTCCAATCCTAAGCTTTTCATAGATGTCGTACGGCTGCCAGTGGTTCCTTAGTAATGGATCAAATGTATATTTATATTTATAATCTATATGAATTACTAGCTTTTATTCAAGCTTGGAACGATACTATTTCGATATACACTAATAATTCGGCTTATGTTAGTGTATCAAGATAAAATATACACCTTAAGTGCACCAAAAGCAACACAAGTATGAAAGCCACCTCCACCTCCTTTCGGTCTAAATAACGGTCGATAGAATATCCTAATAATGATAGACCGATGTAAATATATATTTTTTGACATTTTCACAAAGCTGAATAGACTTTAGGGCAAATACAAATAAAATCTTGTAATAAATTGTTTTCTTCCAACATTATGTACTACTTCTCAAAAATAAAACAGTAATAAAGAAGAAGAAGGAGAGAATTTGTGGGTTCAAATTGGCATAATAACATAAATAAATACTTATAATAAGTTTTCATGACAGTAGACTATTTTGACCAGTGGGCCCAATACCCCCTTCCTCCATCCTGATAATCCTCTGTAAAGATTTTTATATATTTTTGTTACAGACGTGTACTCGTCAGGTATAAACTCGAAACTAACAGTTTAGTGTACAGTAGCAAAGCGTCTGTGGTCGATCTCAGGCAAGATTTCAATCGTATTTGGGTTTACAGATGGCTTTGTCTGCGTTGACTTACCCGAGGGATTTAGGCCATTTGATATATCTTTACGACAACAAAAAAATGTCAAGTGAGAGAGTTAGCGTCGTGAAAAAGGTTCCGTTCCTCTATACAATAATTAATATTGTATACATACATACATACATACGTACGTATACATACGTTATTAGATATATCTAGTGTCGTCTACTAATAGGGTTGTACCAAGTTGAAGTCTTTCGTTTACTATAACAATTCTAGAGACACATTACTAAGACGGGCAGACAGCGGGTCTTAGTTAAATCTTAGGTAAGGTTTAGTGTGTAAATCGTACAGTTTGAGGGACGCTGCCCCTTGACGGAAAAACGGACAGACATACAGACAGACGGACATAGACACAATGGAATCTCAATAAAAAAATCTCGTAGGTACCTTCTGGATTAGACTCTAAATAGTTATCCACACTAAATAGTTATCCCCCTAACGTAAACATTTAAGAAGTAACTATCCATAAAAGACAAATCGAAATAGATAAAGAGAATAACGTTTCCATACTTATCTTTGCAAACCTGCATAGATCGAACCATAAAATGTGTAATTGAATACAAAAAGGAAATTGTATTATGCATCGATCGTAAAGTATTACAGCGGGAATTCAGCTCTCAGACACTATAATGGGTTTCTTTGTATTCAAAATAGATTTATATTCTCAGTACCTTTTTGTTCGCTGAACGAAATCGAAGTAGTAAAAGTTTAAAGGTAAAGACAGGCTAAAATATAAGAGTAATAATTTGGCGGCGTACGCGTCGCGTGATTTTTTGGTTACATCTGTTTACCAGACTGTTTTATTATTTGGTTTACTAAGATAATGGTTACATAATAAATAAAAAACATAATCAAACTTAGAAAGATGTCAACCATATCTAACTATCTTCTATAAGTAAACACTTCATGCAAATATTATGAAACATTTAAGACATCTTGAGCCGCAAGAAATATAAACTTATTTTTTTATAGATGTTGTAAGTCAAATACAAAATATAAAAAGGCGACATGAATTATTTTACCTTTTACCAACGTATTTTCCGCCATTATCACAGTCTATCATTGGAACCGGGATAGTCAAATAATTTTAACAAGCAGTCAAGCTTGAATCTCGAGTTTTCCATGAAATAATATTATATTACCATTACCAAATAATAAATGTATCATTACCAAGGGGCTACCTACGGTTTTCTTGAGGTACCACAGCTACATCTACATCCACCGCGTAACAATTTAGCAATTTGCGTTCTGGTAGGAAAGGTGTGCGTCATAAAAGTAAAACTATCCTTGATAGGAGCAGCGTATCTGTGGTCGTTAAGTAACTTAATATTCATATTAATTATATTTGAGGTAGAGCTGATTGTGGGTTGTAAATTTACCATTAGGTGCATGCCCGTTTAGTGCCTTCGTTTAGTAGTTATTAACAAAATAATCTGGGGAAGTCTGGGGAAACCAACAAGCTTCACAGACATTATTTGGGAAAGGGCAATACCCAATATCTACAACCCGTATGAGATTTAAGAAAACCCAGCCTCAGACAAGGTTAAACTGCAAACTAATGTGGAGAAGTAAATAAAAAATAAAATATTATTTTTATGATTCAGTTCGTAAATTCTATTCATAATAAAATATTATGAAAACCAAGATTTTTATTTCGCGAACACATTTATATTTGAACAGAATGTGACTCGTTTTAAAGAATAAGGCTTGGAAAAATTATTTTGAATTTAAATATAATGCTCCTGTATACATACATTCACATCCTACATGCATTCAGGTTGATGTGCCCAGCGACACGAAAAAATTTGTTTAATATTATGTTTGTTCAAATCTGAGGTTGTGTAAGAACCACACATGTTAAATTATATATACACGTCATTATCAAAGAAATATGCGTTTAAATATTTTCTTATAAGAAATATGTTACCTATGCAATATGGTAGTTAAAAGCCTCAAAAGTGAGCGAAGTCAACCAATTCGCACTTAGCGTGAACACTTACAGTTTGAATCCACATTGTAAGAGATATATGCCCAGCAGTGGGATAAGATTGGGTTGTAATGATAGTGACAATGAAATACACCAATTTTCGTTTTCAGATTCGATTATTTTACTCTGCATACGAGTTATTTAGATAATACATCGAATATTGTTAATCAAAAAAATATTGTGACTGTAGATATGTACCTAAGTAGTTAAAAAGGCTTTAAACAACGAAGCCAGTAGACAAACTAATTTATAAATATTTAAGTAAACTGTATGAAATAATCGAAATTGACCTACAAAATTTACAATCAAATATTCGTTTTCACGAAAGCTGTACTAACCTTTACTCAGTTCTATTCTTCTAAAACGGGTCAGTGTGCGTTGAACCGTACAACGTAACATCCCGCTTCAATTCCACGTTATTGGGCGCACCGGAAAGTGCCAAATACACTTTTCATACAAAGCGTTTACGTATCTATACATTGTATATATGTTTTGTATTGTTTTTTTTTTAATAATGCTTAGATTATTAATATTGATTGTTCACTTCACAATTTATTTCTAGCACGTGGATTTATATTACGTACATACATGATTAAAATGATTTTATGCGAAGTAGTCTGCAAACAAACTAATTTATATGTCGTATTCTTAAGAAAACTGTACGGCATAATCTAAATTTGACCAAAAAATACTTAGTAAAGCAATGCTAACATTTGTTCAATGCTATTCTTTTAAAATGGGTCGGTGTGCTTTGAACCGTACAACGTAACATCCCGCTTCAATTCCACGTTATTGGGCGCACCGAAAAGTGCCAAATACACTTTTCTCACAAATTGTTTATGTAAATATCTACACATTGTGAACGGTATTCGTATTTCTACGAAAGTGCAGATTAGATTAAATTTATTCTCAAAAGCATCTAAAATGCAGATAATTGAGAGGATGTAAGTCTATTTAATAACCACTTTAATGGTCTAAAACAGTTATAAGTGTATTTATTAAAATGTGTCACCAAATCAATTTTATAGACATCCTTTAACCGTATTTTAGGGATAGATTAATTTAGTAAGCACAAAAAAATTTGGGCTAGGCCAAAAAACACCGTGAAAAACTACACATACATATTCATTGTTTAAAGCCCTCTGCATGTGAGTTTAACTCACATTAGTTTAGTATTTTTGCACTTATTGTTTTGGTCATTCTTCAATAAAGAATTAACGTGACAAAATATTTTTTATTTATATGAATTAAGAAACACTTTAGGTGATGTAGTCTGTAGATAAACTAATTATATTACTATATTGCGTACAGCTATAATCCTTATAGTGCAATCAATACCAAATTTAACGCAAAAATATACAATCAGTTATTCGTTTTCACGAAAGCTTTACTAACGTTTACTCAGTTCTATTCTTCTAAAACGGGTCTGTGTGCGTTGAACCGTACAACGTAACATCCCACTTCAATTCCACGTTATTGGGATATTTCCACCGGAAAGTGCCAAATACACTTTTCACACAAAGCGTTTACGTATGTATACAATGCATATATTTTTGTACTGTTTTTTTTTAAATAATGTATAGGTTATTAATTGATCGTTCAGTTCATTAATTATTTCTAATACGTAAATTTATATTACGTACATCATTAAAAATATTTTAGGCGAAGTAGTCTGCAAAGAAACTAATTTATATATTATATATGTACGACATAATCTAAATTTGACCAAAAATCTTAGTCACTCCGTAAAGTTTTACTCTTTACTTAGTAAAGCTTTACTAACATTTGTTCAGTTCTATTCTTTTAAAATGGGTTAGTGTGCGTTGAACCGTACAACGTAACATCCCGCTTCAATTCCACGTCATTGGGCGCACCAGAAAGTGCCAAATACACTTTTCATACAAAGGGTTTACGTATCTATACATTGTATATATGTTTTGTATGTTATTTTTAAAATAATGCATAGGTTATTAATATTGATCGTTCACTTCACTAGTTATTTCTAATACGTAAATTTATATTACGTACATGATTAAAAAGATTTTATGCGAAGTAGTCTGCAAACAAACTAAATTATTTATTATATATTATATATGTACGACATAATCTAAATTTGACCAAAAAAATTAGTCACTCCGTAAAGCTTTACTGGTTACTCAGTAAAACTATGCTAACATTTGTTCTAATAAGTTTGTCAATAATAACTGGTCA
>DWNR01002664.1:0-12711 GCA_018250455.1 Polygonus leo
AACTCTGTGGCATTTGCCACTTTGAAAGTAGTGTTGCGAAGACTAAAAGCAGACTACATGACAAGTTTCAAGTCACAACTCCTCAGTTTTGAACTACTAATTATTATGAAAGTAAATTTCTAATATGGCAAAAAAAAAAAAACAAAATATACACTATCAATAAATCTACCACTAAACTCAGGAATCAAATTTCATTACATCGGTTACATAGTTCATTAGTTAAACAAGCGTTTTAAGTTTGCCTTTAATTTAGTCCCTGTTAATTGGAATAGTTCCTCAAATAAATATTCAAATTGTGCTTTGTTTAAGTTTTCAGTATGAGTAAACACATTGTGCTCTCAAGTGAACGTTGCGGTCTGTTGTCTCACGTCCGCAGTTTATAAATTGTATTAGCTGTTACAAGTTTCCTCCTAAATTCACGATGTCTAATGCAATTTTCCACCGAATGCGTTTTCTAACTATAACGTAATAACAGGTAATGGACTCAGATAGTATCACACGCGATATAGTGCAGCGCCTCTCGGAATAGTCGCGAATTCTGCTCGTTGCGCATTTTGCTTGCAATAAAATGTAGGGGTACATACAGTAGTTATTTCAAATATCTATAATAATTTAAAAAATAATAAGTCGTTTTGGAGTTATTGCAGGCTTAATAGTGCTAGTATTTAGTGCAAATGAAAAAAATATCTCAATTAGTAGTAAATATCGAGTGATTTAAGGTTTAGATGTACCTAACTTATGGAAATCCGATATCCTAAACTAAATTAATTTTCGAATTTCCGACATGATAGGTACATTAACAAGAACTAGGACATATTTATGGCTTCTGAACTCGAGTAATATTTCTCTCTAATACTAGTTTTATTACCTAAATCTTGTCTTTTAAAAAGTGTACTTTTCGCGAATTGGTTGCAATGAAAACATACAACATTTACGTTTCATGATTCTTTCAACAGACTTAAACATCCTCAAAGCGTTGCTTGTTTGAAAACATATTCATTGAACTATATGGTCTGTCTATTGGACGTTTTGTCATTTTATCACATCCTGGTGGCAGCTTGTCTGCGTTAAAAATGGTATTTTTTTATTTAGAAATGTTACTAAATTCTATTCCCATTATTTATGTTAATTAATTCAAAGTTAAATATTCACGTGTACATACTTTATTTTACAGGTAATTACATTGAGTTTTATTTTAATTTTTATGGAGCTACAAACTCAAAGTTTACCAATTAATAATGGATTTAGTATTAAGTATAGTCCTATAACATTGAAGGAGGATATGGTTTCGAAGACGAATCATGCTCTATTTGCGAAAATCCGTCAAGAGTTACCGGTAGAAGTTGCTCGTAAAGTATTCTCTAAAGAAATGTTTTCACCATCACTAGATTTGGCTACGGGATGTACCAACGAAATTGCAAGAATTTTATTTCCTACGCGAAGTGCCTATGATGAACTTAATATTACTAGTATACCGAATCAAGTTAATTTTATAAATGTGCCAGTTATAAAACAGGATGCCAGTGACTACAGAATATTGGTTGTGTCTGCCCCACACAACATTAAGCTTGAAAAAGATGAAGCAAAACCGATGCTTGTGTATATTGTATTTCCAATGGACGATGAAAATGACCCGGTAAATATACCATCTGTTTATTTTGTGAACAAGTTAGACGGAAATTTAAATTTAAAATCCAGAGAGAAGGTTGATCCTATTTTAATAGTCGATAACAATCGGACTGTGACTGGACTTAAAAGTAAAGAGGTATCAAAGTTCGTAAAGTTTAAGAACAAATTTACCAATCGTATTAACGTTGAAAAGAATTCACTGGTATGACTAAAATATACTATGGTATATGCTGTTTATAAAAAATGTATTTTAAACAGAAATTTCAACAATAGTAGAATGTAATCCAGAAGGAAGTCTTTGATTTTTTGTTCAAGTACCTAAAGTATTATATTATTTGTCTTTTGTGTTTCTTTAATATCTCGTTAAGATTTAGTTCCTAATTATGTTATAAAAATATAATTATACTCATATAAATATTCTTAGTTAACAGTATAAGAATAAGTAAAACAGAGCTGAGTCTTTCAATACTTAGCAATCACTGAAATAGCCTTCTACAAGGCCAACGAATCCAGCTCGATCAACTTTAATTTAGAAATGGATTCTCTTCGGTCCATTATATTAGCTGGCTAACTGAGACTTCGTGTGATCGCGACAGTAGGTTTCAATTCTTTAGTAGCTGCGACCGTATAAGTCCATCTGCTCCCTGCATACAATTGCATTCACAGTGAGATTGGAATCATCTGCGACGTGAGAGGAATTCGCACAAAAATGAACTGGAAGTTCTCGATCTGAATAGGTTATTTCAGCGTGAAAAAATTTCTTACATTCCCCAGTATTACATTCAAATGTTTGTAAAAATCTTTCTAAGGTATTATAGTCGTGTAGCTGTATTATCATTTTATTAAAAAAAAAAATAACCAAAATCTCCTTGGCGCTATCCATCCTCCTTCACTCCATATACTCCTTGGCACCGACATGATTTTTTTAAATTATTTTTTACATTTTAGTTTATCTTGAAGTCGATTCTATTTTTGGTTAAAATTTGTCTATTTTTAGTGGTAGATCTAATGATAGTGTATATTTTGAACATTTTGCCATATTACAAATTTACCTTCATAATCAAATGTTCAAAACTGAGGAGTTGTGACTTGAAACATGTCATTTTGTTTAGTATTCGCAACACTATTTTCAAAGTGGCAAGTGCCACAGAGTCATTTACAGCTTTAACAGGCAGTAGCTTGCATCATCAGAACATGGCCTTTCGCAATAAAGTCCAGTTTTGGTTTTCTTCACTCAAAAACATTGGGATACGTTATTTACATAAAATATTGAGGACTTCGCTGATGTACCTTGGAGGTTCAAGGTCTATTTATTATGATTTTTTTTCGACACTATACTGAATCCACAGCAAAAATAATTATCAAAATCGTTTAATAATCAACGAAGTTATGCAGGAAACTTTGCATGTTACCCATTGCAGGTTGAACAATTCCCTGGTATATCTTCTTAGTTGAAGGTCAAATAATTATGGGAAAACAATGGGACCAACTTTGGAATAAGACCTATCTAACAAAAAGTAACAGTAAAGTTATGCGTGGTCATACATAAAAAAAAAACAAATATACACGTCGAATTGAGAATTTGAATTTTGATGTCGGTTAATAATATGAAATGTTTATGTATGCGTTTTAACTTAATTAGTTTATCCCTTATTACTTTCGTTAATTTAAGCATCTCATACAATTTGAATGGGAACTCAAGCATCACAATTCAACTGCAGTCGCTTTGATAATAAGCGGATAACGAGGGCATTTTTACTTAACTTCAGATTATTTCCTTCTTTTTGTCCTCTTTTATTTAACTTCAGACTATTTCCTACTTTGTTTTTCAATATTTTGCTGAATACCAAATTGAACTTTTATTATAAGAATAGTTCCTGCAATATCAAAAGCAACTGCTTTCGTTCAGGAAATGCTTAATCACAAACTACGAGTATATTGCACTCTGCACTTAAGAGTCTTAATAATATTAGTGCCAGGTTATTGTCCTGTAAAATGAGGCAATATAAATTAAAATCAGTCTACAATTACTTTATTTCCAGTTTAGGTTTTGATAGTTTTCCATCATTCATTAATCTTGTAAAAAAATAATAAGTAGTGATGTATGGCCCATACTTTACTCTTTATATCCTTTAGGGTGAAGAAACCTGATACACGATAAATCAATCCCTACCACGATTAAATCGCCCCCAAAGTTGACCACATATGCGTTACCACACTAAGGATTAAAATGTTCGCCTCGTGTATACGTATAGTCGGCAACCACCACTCTCTAAACCGTAAAACAATAAATTGCTTCACGGGGATTATGAGGCAGGCGGTGGTCCCTTCTCGATCGAACTACATGAACCTGTTAAATTAAAATTGAGTAGGCATGAACCCAAAGTTAGGACAACAACTGGTTTTTGGCGATGTCCTGTAATAACGAAGTTTATTCCTTTAAAAACGATGTAAATTTCCATTGACGTTCTGTCTTCTAACAATTTAATATGTTATTTTTAATTTATTTATATATTATATTGTTTTAATGTATTTAATAAGTTTAGTATTTAAATGTGAGTAACATACCAGTATTAATATTAATTAGGTATTGATTATATTTATTACGTATCTATTTATGACGCAAGTTGCTAGTCTAGTCTCGTAGATATTCTTTTATTCAACGGCTACCGAACAATATAGTAAGTAACTGTGCTAAATTTATTTAATCAACTAATTGGATGTAATTGTTATTGACCTTCTTATGTAATAAATGGACCAATCTATTAAATTGCTTTTGTATGCGTTTCTCCATTTTCTCCGCAACAGAGCTATAAGTACTAATTCATTAACTAAATCTTTATTAAGAGCTGTATCGCACGAATAGGAAACAAGAACACACTTGCTTGCGTCACATGGCAGTTATCAAGCGGCCATCATGTTACTACATGCCCGTTTGCTACTTTAATTTCATAAGAAATAAAGAACGACAATAGTTATGGACTATTTTTACTATGCCGAGCCAAAGCGAAGAGTTGCATTTTAGTAGTCAATTTATGTCTGTACCTATTCGATTTTCATGTAGTTATCTATGATGTGACGTGAGTATTTTAATGAGCATATACTTAATTTTTCAGTGTCTAAGTTTTAAAACTTGTTCCAAATACCAATGTAAGTGGTCATAGAATGATTAATTTTTTTTTTCAAATATCTAAAATAATATTTTATCGTCTAATTGTCGTTTACACATAAATAAAGAAAAAGAAGACTTAGATATTTCGACATATTTCGTTATCAATCTCAAATAACTTAATGTACATTCTGGTGTCAAATCATCGGCAGACACAACTATATCTATACTAACAAGTTATATCTAGTAGGTTTGGTACGACTAAATAAGTATAATGAACTTATAAAGTTGAAGTGTTTTACTTAATCATTGTGATTTTATTGAAATTTTAAGAAAAACATTAAATTAATTGCTTTGCATTGTACTTGTAAAATATATGAGTACAATATATTTAAAGTTTTTTGGGTTACAGTATTATTTTTATGTCTCGTGTTAATCGATGTTTGTTAAATTTCCGATATATTAATTATTGCTAACGTATAATGAAATGATTAAACGTAAAAGTAAAGAAGTTTTTCTCAAAACATTTTTTTAATTTTTGAGATAATGAAATACACGGCTGGAGAATTGGGTAAATAAAAATCAGGAACAGTGTCAAAGTCGGGATCACGTTTGAAATTAAACCTGATGTTTATTCATGAATAACGCATAGACGTATTACCAGTGCCTTTGGCAAGGTCGGGCGAATTTGAGTTGCAAATTTCGTTTACGTTGTCAAGCGGTTAATATTGAATTAAGCCAATAATATTGACTTAATGTGCATTTTCACGCTGACTTAATATGCATTTTCACACTAGCATGCAGTCTATCGAATCACACGTAACGTCAGGTAGGAAATCTCTGAGATATTCAAAGGTCTTTAAAGGGTTTAGAGACTAAAAGCCCGCATTGGCAAGCCTAGTGGAGTATGACCTAAAACGTTCTAATTTTGAGAGAAGATCTGTATCACAGTCTGATTCGTCGGGTCGGACAAGACAATTAGTACATGCCAGCGTTGTCAGCCAGCGAAGTAATGCAAATAGATCAGTAGAACCGTTCTATGTATGACAAAGACCTATTAAGAAGATATGGTTCCAATAAAATAGCGGATTAAAAAATAGTTTTGTATTGACTAGTTGTATAAACGCTATGTGCCTTTTAACCCTACATTTGCATCAAATCTTATCGAAAGGATTAACGGGAAGATGATTATAACAACTTATATTAATAAAATAGACTTAAGTAAATTAGCTGTAACGTAAATGACAAACCCAGTTGGGGACGCCCACGTGTACTAGTCACCCGTAAGTCTAACAAGGGGTCTAAATTTACCAAGTTATTATTTTCATTATATAATGTATATAGGCCTTAGGTAGGAGTATGAGTAATATATAACCAAAATATCTTGTAATACAAGATAATTATGAGGAGGAGTATGATTTTTACGTATCCGAAAAAATAAATCAAGAATAATGCTATTTACGTCTCTTTTCGCATTACTTTTTTCTCCCTTTTAAGGCAATCAAAATATTTTGAGATGTTTTAAACATCTAAAAATATAAAAGTATGTATAAAAGTAATAGAATTCTTTAAACAGTTCGAAGTAGGTATTTATAGCATTAATATTATTATATCATATGTATTTAATTAATTTATTACATAATGCATTTATGTAGCATACATAACAAGAATTAACTGGATAAGATGACAAATAACAGAATTTATGTAGTGTCTTACTCCTTCAAGTATTCACCGTTATGACGCACGAATAAATCTGTCTGAAACATTGTCGCTTGAAGAAAGGGGAAGTCTGTGGAAAATATAGTCTTATTGTTATGACGTATACAGCATTGTAATGACGGACGAAGTATTATGACGGTTAGGAGTAGCTATGTATTCACTGTTTATTTTTCCACAAGTTAAATACTCGCCTAAAAAAATTAAAACGGCACATAAAGTAGAGCGCTGCTGGCGGCAAAAGAAAAGCGAGCAATGGACTGCATTGATTGCCTTGGATTAAAAGCTGATTGACTTGTACTGAAAACTGATTGGCTTGGAAATGATATTTATTTAGGAAAAAGGTATAGCTATAAGTGATATTTATGTGGCTGATGTGGTTCTACAAAAGTGTACTTGAATTCGTACGTAATTTGTCATTTTTAGCCTACATTTTATTACCACATTATAAGACTAAGAAATAAAACGCCACATTATTTACTTTTTAGCTCGAAATAATTTATATTTCTAAATAATACATTTAAATAGTGGAAATTCAGTCGTATTGGTGTTATAAGTATTAAAGATTTGGAATTTAAAAAGCGTGACAATTATATTACTTGCAGATGGTTGATTACCTATTATAATGTTCACAGAGAAACTTTATCGACTCCTTGCCTGGCAAATAGTAACACAGTTTGCTAATATCTATTTTTTAGGTTGCTAAAATATTCGATATTAGTCTGAATTCGAAACACGTTCATCTATTGTGTTATTTCGAATGCTATTTTCGATATTTTCGGTCTCTCGAGATTTTCATGTTATATGAAGAGATTGGAATGCACAGCTGGAGAGATTCGATATGTTAATCTGGTTGCATAGTGGTGTTATAAGTAAGATATAATATTTTTAAATAACGTACAAATAATCTTAACTTTTGGCAGTATGGGAAATGTAATATAAGTTGAAACTATTAAATATATATATTAGCTCAATCACGTCGACTTTACCATGTGTATTCTCTCTATGAAATGAATCTAAATATGATTGATTATTGATTCGACCCTGAATTCATCCTGCTGCGTCTGGCTGTCTAAAAGAATTCGTACTAAAAACAGTTGTATTGTCATGAAGTAGGAGAGAATTTTTGTTGACGAATTTTGGAAAAGGAATTATTTCTAAGCATGTTTTTTTAAATTATTTATTTTAATCGGGTACGCTCATGTATGACTATTCAATATAACATAACATGATCCCCTTAATAAAAAAAACTTAAGAATATCTAGTTCTACCTGACATTATAACTCGTAAAGTACGGTTAGAAAGAAAAAGGAAAGTTATTTTGCATACATAATAGATTTTTTGTACTCGTTACATATATATTTTTAGTGTTATAAAATCCATAAATTTTGAACCAAATAAGGCGTTTCATTTTAGTTATACAAGGACACTAAATAATGAAAAGTGATTTCTATTTTAATACGAATGTACCAACCAAAGTTTCTTCCCATCTTTTTGTAGAGAAGAGCATGGTCCTATTGCTGGGTAAAGGTCTCGTCGTGAAATACGGAGGGCAACTATATTTCGGGCAAGTTCTTTATAATATTATAAAGAACTTTATAATTTTATGGTGGTAGTTTTAATTGCCTCGTTTTCCATCACCGTTTAATCGGTAGTAATTTATTTTGCATATGGAAATAACTTACATAGAGGGTGCACGAGCTGTGAGGTTAAATTTATGCTTCGGGATTGTCATTTTAATTATTGGGTTATTCTATTAAAGCATCCGCGTTCATCAGTTATTATACCTGGAGGAATATTAATGTATGGGTTGACGAAATAACCTTTGGCCTGATTTTGAGAAGATATTATGTGTGTATTCACTGCAATACATACAAAATTACTCGTTCAAGTTTACTCCTGAATTGAAGTCGTGTTCATAAAACGGCTTATTGGCAGAAAAATTGTTTCGTCAACTATTGATAAAGGGATTCATAAATATTCATAATGCATGTCGGTGCACGTGATCATCGATATTCATATATACTTTTTGTTTTCTTTTTGCTTTAACAAGTTTAGCGAACATAGTCTAAGAATCATCTACAACCGTGAAACGATCCTATAGCAGTGTTGATGAAGTTTGTAATAAACATGGTATGGCTAACTTATAACGTTTTATTTAAATTGGAATAACAATAGCAGCGGTTTATATAGATATGTCCAGGAATACCGTTGAAGGCAAACAGATGAACCATGAGATTCTCTATTCCCGTAAAATATTTTCAAATTATAATATTAATTATAAGTTTATACTCAGCGCTATCATATTTCCATGATGAGGCATATATGACGTTTGCCTATAGTTGCAGAGGAGAAATTCAAAGTCTGCCTTAAACAAAGACGTCTTTGCTCTTTGAAAGGGAGTGGAGCACGACATCCAGTGTTCCTGTAGCAGATATTTTATGTTAGTTATATAATTTTACTTATTGTTTAATATTTGCCCCCGCTATTAGATAAATGTTGTAAAACATACCCTCTTGTCGATCACAGTACCTAATACTACATTAATACTTTTAAATAGTGCTTAAAATTTCCTTTAATTTTTGTGTAGGTATTATTTAGTAGTTGTAATTTTATTTTTTATAAATAGTTATCCTCAAGTAAAGGCTGCAGTTCATTCATCTTTGAGTGAGGCGATGCATTAAATCATTAGTGACGTATATATATTGTTATCGGATACGATTTGTGATAAATTATGTGTTTTGCTATATTAATTATTTATATATTGCTATATTATATATTTTAGATACGTAGTTCACATTTTCGAATAATATGCGTTGCGAAAGTTGTGTCACGGTCGTAATAACTTGTTATTCTAATGAGATGTGCGTATGCGTGTTTATTATGATTATTACCAAATTTAATTTTAACTTTGGCGCGTAACAAGTCTGTTACTATTGCGAAAGCTGGAAATATATTATTCATATCGATAGAAAATAATCTTTTGGTATTTTAATATCTTGGTAGTGAAGTAATCTTTGGTATTAAATAGCTTTGATATTTTTGTTACATGCAAAGATCTCGTTCGAACTATGGCCATAAAAACTTAGGTAATGTCTAATTTATTCAAATTTTATTTGTGTAAACATTTTAATGGTCAACTATTAAATATAACTTTAGTATATCACTGTCTTAATGGTAGGAATTTCCTTCCATCACTCCCGAAGCTCGGGTTCCAATTCGTGGTTGACTTTTCTGTCTTGTCTTACAATTTCTCATCGTGTGAAGATGTAAGGGATACAAACATGATTACAAACGATAAACAATTTATCAGATTTAGAATATTGAATTAAGCAGTAGGTAATTACGAGTACGTATTGGCTGGCAATTACTGTCATAAGAAAGATGGAACTGATTTGGTTCATAAATTAAAGTTACACAATTTAGGATCCCTCGAAATACTTTAAAATTGTTTGTGAGACAAGATCATCAGCGTTTCAACGGATAACTTTCACTGAGAACGGCGTTGGTAGCAGTTAGCAACCTGAAGTATGTTTTAGGATAATTTTAGGTGGCTAACCACCTAAAATTATCCCAAAAGTGGATGTGGACCGAAATTATCATACTAGGCAGGATACTGACTATATTCGTAATAAATGATATTCTCTTTTTTAACCGACTTCAAAAAAGGAGCTTCTACACGGAAGAATTTCTACACGTATGTATGTGATATATTATCGGAATTGCAAAATATTCACATATGACAATCTATTAGGGCTTACAAACAAATATACAAAATGTTACAAGTGTAAGTATGTCTCTAAAACTATTTATCGGATTTTGATCATTGTGTTTTATTTACTTAAATTTATTTAAATTTAGGGAACAGTGAAAATTTTATCAAAATCGGTTGGGTATTTTATGACAGTGACTATTAACGGGTTTGTATTATGTGACAACTTTTTGTTGGACGACGCGCGCAACGACAGTTTGATGCACACCTGTTATTTATTGCTCCGTAAAAAATATTTACAAATAGTAGTTTAAAGTGAATGTTCAGTGTTAATTTATAAGTCCCTGAATAACTTTTTTATTTGTAAGTAGAACTCAAATATCACTCGCTTTCAAAATAAGGGACTTCCACCTTACCTTTTTTACTTACGATAGTATTGGCGTACGAAAATAAGGAGCAATCGTTCATGATACGTGGATACGAAATTATCGAATTTGTACGATAATTATCGTACGGTCCCGAACACTGGTGGGTAGGTAGTCTTGATTCGCGAGCGAATGCGGGTTTTAATTACATCGAGTTATGCGATCCCTTTGAGTAATTACTGCGAGGTCTCAGTTTGCAATACGGTTTAAAGAATATCTGCGAATTAAATTTTAGCAGTAATACCACGTAGTTGGGGGTTTGCTTTTTTAAAAGTCATTTGAAGATATACCTTGTGATCACCGTAATTTACTAATTACTGACTCATTTTAAGGGTTAGGAGTTGTTTGATATCTATATATTTTATTGTATTATAAATGAGGTACTTATTGTGGTCCAAATAAAATAAATAAAAAACTAGTCTAATGTCAACCACGCCGATCTAATATGAGTTAGTAGACGTAGACGTAGAAATATATACGTCTTATTAATATTATACACCGATTTTACGCATTTTTAGAGCAATCGTTAGTAGAAAGAACGGCGTGTGGGGTGTATTGACCCCCGGTGGAAATGAAATTTCTTATAGCGCGGTACATGCACTGAGTGGGATGGCAGCGAGATCGAAAAAATCGTAACACGACTTTTACTCGACACTCGCGCACCGAAAGACCCAGCGGCTCCCTTCCCTTCATCTCTCTTCAACTATTTTCTACGCTTCCCTACTCACGCAACTGATAAACAATGGAACATGATACGAAAACATTAATACAATGGCGTTAGTTGCTCTCAAATTCCACAATTTATGATTTTTTAAATAAAATAGGTGCCCTATGAATAAATTCCCTTATGCAGGCTTCAAACCGATCTGCCACTTGATAGAATCGTTTAATAACTGCAGGCTGATTGAAATGGTATTGAAGTATTGGCGGGCTTGAAAATGTTCGCGTGTTTAAATCGAGCTCTTATGTTGATTGCTATTATATGATACCTAATGTCGAATCACATGTTATATGGAATTTATGTCGTGGAAATAACGTTAATACCTTCCATTTGTTGCTGAGTGGTTTTCCCTTCTGTAGGTGGTAGAATTCGACCGGGGAGGTACCACCGCCACCCTCATCATCCTCCGTGAAGCAATTCTTGTGTTTTGGTTTGGAGAGGCGTGGCGGCTATACTAATACACGAGGGGAACATCTCAGTCCTCAGGGGAAGCAACGCAACAGTGCTCTGGTACGATTCAATCATATTTGAGGATTACTGATGACCACTTACCATCAGGTGGGCGGCATGTTTGTTCACTACCTTTAAACGATAAAACTGAGAAATACTCAAAGTTACGGTTTTATAAGAAATGTGGTACACAGAAAATATTCTGGGGTTACTGGAGCATCCTGGCCTCACCACTGCATCAAGGGGTACATGGTAGTGCTTATGTACACGAATCTAGTGTCGACGTAAGACGACGCTTTTTTATGGGTTTCCATGTATATTACTGGACTTTTATAAAAAATACTTAAGGATAGAAAATTCTAGATCTTGAGATTATATCTTTGTAATTTAATTTCATAAAACTTACTACAGTGGTTTCTATGATATCCGAAAGCCAGACAAATAATAAAAAAACAACTTTAAAAGTATTCCATGTGCCTCTTTCCACCACTAATCGCTTTTCATAGATTAAGATAAGGATGACTTAGATGAAATGAATGTAGCTACTTTCCAAAGGATCTGCTTTGCAGCTCCCGTAAAAATATTTTTGTAATATTCACTTCATAAGCTTGGGGAACGTTTACTGACATGCTGAATTTATGTGTTATCATCAAAGCCTACGGATTCGATTCTATATATTCCTGTGTGTCTAATAACGAAAACCTAGTAGAATCTTAGAATACTACGATGACTTCAGGAAACTCATGATTAGAGTAAAATGTAACACGTTGAGATTAAACAAAAAGAAAAAAAAAATTTTTTCAGAGTGTTAAAGGTAGAAGATAGATAGGTAGAATTATTAATTTCTTTTGAAGATATAACGCCAGACCAAAATCTATACATATAATAAAACAGTAAAATAAATCTTTTTGTTCGGGCTAATCTTCGAAACTACTGGACGGATTTGAAT
>DWNR01002665.1:0-12706 GCA_018250455.1 Polygonus leo
CGAAAAATCCTTTCTTAGTGCTCACTTACATCATGAAAGGAACCCCTGTACCAAATTTCAAGTTTCTAGGTACAATAGTTTCGCCTGTGCGTTGATATGTCAGTCAGTTAATCAGTTTTGCCTTTTATATATATAGATTACTTCATATTTCGTCATGTTGTTCATGGTCATCAATCAATAACAAATAATATTAATAACATAACTACTATGGCACTAGCTAGTTTATTCTGAGAATTGTTGATTACACTGTTGCCAACTACTAAGATAAGAAATACTTATTTGAAAATATCGAATATTTGTAATATTTACATTGATACTAATTTATGTCGTCGTTTTGTACAGAATTCGAAGTGCCAGTTAAAGAAGAAGATGAGGAACCTAAAGCTAAAAAGAGAACAGCTAAAGCCACCACGTCGAGGGCCAAAAAGGCCAAAACAGAAGACGGCGAGCCATCCTCTAAACGTAAGTGGCTAGTTTTCATTACTAGTGGCCATGATTTTGTGTTCACACTTGATTGTTTGTGATGATGATGATGATGTTTGATGATGAGTTTTTAGGGACAATATTTTAAAACCACTTTAAAATCATCCTATGTAATCTATCGCCATATAAATATTCAGTAAAGATTATAACGGATTTAAACATGAAATATTACATTGACGTAGATAAAAGTTTGGAAACGGTTTTTAAAAAGCAACGCCCATATATACATGGAAGAGTATGAAGCAATATGCAGAAGATGATAAATCGGAGTGTGATTATACTGGCAAAGTTTTCAACGTCCTTAAAAAGTGTCTGAAAAACTATAAGGTGCTAATTTCTTCGGATGTCAACAAAACCAATGAAAGAAGGGAAAATGAAGATGCTGAAAGAAGCTTTAATGGTCGAAATAGAGACTGATATCGTACTGAAGATAAATACAATAGAAGTATGAAGTTAAACAGAGGAGGAAAAATGATGGACCGAAAAAAGACCCTTGAAGCACTCTGTAGTTTGATCCCTCGTTCCGACTATTGAGGATTATTGTCGGTATAGTAGAATTTATTTTTGAAATCAACATATAAACAAACAAATGAGTAAACAAAACATCCTAGGCTGATATTAAATCAATACATTTCATATTGAATACAGTGTCAAAGGCAAAAATACAATCCAAAAAATAAGTAAACATGGAAATACCTGCTCCGTATTTATACTTTTTAGTTAAAAATGCACGACTGCTTAGGTCAGTCCTCGCTACTATTTTTATCATATAAATAATTAGAGTATTATTTAATAACAAGAGACGTTTGAACACAAAACCATCGGTTTCACTTTGAAAGAAATTGGAAAAGCTGCATTATACATACACTAAACATTGAAAAACTTACACTACACAAGAAATGAAAACACATTTTATGAAAGGGGAATTGGAGAATTTATTTCGTGAGATCTAATTGTCAAGAAAAACTTTTTGATCCTAATGTAGATTATGTATAAATCCGTATCAAAAAATCTGCGTGAATTGTTTGCTTGTAAAGTAAAAATTTGAGGCTAAAATTTGACATTTTTTTTAAAACGCAAACGTTTAAAAACTGTATTGTTTCTGTTTTTTGATATTATGTAAGTTAAGGTATATACTAAACGATATAATTTATATTCTACAGCGGTATAATTTATATTCTGAGTAGCTTTGCTTAAGAATTAGTCAGTTATAACTTTGATTTTTAAAGTATACTTGTGATCTTTGATGTCTACCTCGCCTTAAAGTATTACATTTCATATAGCAGTCTCGTTATTGAAACTAACGACACCACATAATACTACAATTCTTAAAGCTGTTTGAGCTGTAGAGCGGGTAAAAGAAATGTACATACATACTCATTCATGTCATGAAGTCATGTATTAACTGACATACAAATGGCAACAAAGTGTTACACTGCTACATTTATATTATTGATATTTATTATTGGCAAGTTAGTTTATTAGTCAATATATATACGAATAAAATACATTGATTTCACAAATGTCAGCTTTTCCAACGTTTTTCAATTACAATATCAATGTTGTAATGTGTGTCTATTATATTTTATTTAGTATTTAAATGTCGCAGCATTGCAATGGTATTTTGTCGTTGTCTACTTGTGTTTTTTGAAAAGCTTAGAACTGGTCATTCACGACATTTCGTTTTTTGATTGTCAATCGTAGTCAATTCACTTAGATTACGCACAATTACGCACAAATCATCAGTGTGATTTGTTATAATTACAGTGTCATTGATGTTCATTTTTACAGTAGCATTGATACTTTTTTCGATTAAAATTTAAACTTTATTCTTAGACTAGCTTACCCGCGCAACTTCATTTGCGTCATGTAAGAGAGTGGGTCAAATTTTCCCCGTTTTTGTATCATTTTTCGTTGATACTCCGCTCCAATTGGTCGTAGCGTATAGCCTTCCTCGATAAGTTGGCTATCTTAAACTGTAAGATTTTTTCAAATCGGTCCAGTAGTTCCTGAGATTAGCGCGTTCAAGCAAACATACAAACAAACTCTTAAGCTTTATAATATTAGTATAGATTTATTATATTGTAAGTTACAAAACAATACTTGAAATATAAATTCGACAATCGTTTAGTTTTCCCCTACAAAATTAACTAAAGAAATTTCATATATGAGCTTCCCCTTAATGTTAATGCGGATAGCTGGAGTATGCGGATTTTATAAGAATGCTAAATAGAGTCCATTTATAACTGCGATGCATCGCCGACTCTCTTTCTATCACGCGACCATTACCTCGCGAGTCATAATTTAAATTAGGGAGATCGAAAATAATTTTTAAAATGTGAGATGACTACTTATTACAATTCAGGAATTACAGCTCTTTTACAGATGAACGGGTGGAAAGCAGTCTTAGCTATAGGTTCCCGTTAGTTTGGATACGGAGTCCTAAAAAATATATAGTCCTATAATATGATGCAACTTGTTTTTTTTTTACCCGGGTAACGAAGTTATACCTACATGTTGACAGTTTTTGTACCCATTTTTTTAAGCTAATCGATGTAATTTTAGATTATAATATCCTTCTTATATTATAAACGCGAAAGTTTATAAGTATGGATGTTTGTTTCTCTTTCACGTAAAAACTACTGAATGGATTTTAATGAAACTTTACAATAATATAGCTTATGCATCAGAATAAAACATAGGCATAAATTTTTTCATTGCGGGGTCAGCTAGTATTTGACATTAACACCTTATACACTAAGAGCCCCACAGTATTATTCCCTGTGCTGTGCACAAACACCCAGACCTAGAACAGAAATCCAAAATCATCTTTCAAATCTCTGTCTGGCTAGGAAACAAATCTAGGACTCTCTGCACGGCAGACCGGTATGGCGACCTCTACCATCCAGGTATATGTACTACTACAACAACATATAATATGTAGTGTTTGTATAACAACAAATACTAAAAATAAAGATATATTTGCTGGTCCTCTTACATGAAACTGATAGGTTTGTAGTGTTTTCACCTTAAACACTAAAGTACTTTATGTAACTATATTTGTAAACAACACCATCTACTACCGAACTCTCTCTGTGCGAGCCCGACTAACACTTTACCTTTAACATTATTAGTGTTATTGCTTATTACTAATAAAAATATTATAACTCACATATCATCACAGTCGACTTCCATTTTGATATTAACGAACTCCGGCTGGATTTCGGGCGAGATTCGAGCTTCGTTTTCATTGTGGATCGTATTCTTTTTCGTCAAATCAAGGGCTTGTTTGGGATAACCCGCATCTGCAAATTCTTCGGTGTCTCCTTCATGTTGATCAACACAATTGAATTCTGGCTCTGTTTTTATATTAACACAGGTTGTAGACATTTTTAACAGTAATTCCTTACATTAAACTGTATTATTGTAACACATATCCTAATTTACCAATTTTCGACAAAGTAATATACCGCTAAGCAAAAGAAATTGATCAAATTTTTGTCGATTTGACGTTTTGTAGAATATTATAAATCTTGACATATGACAGATTATCAATGTTGCCAGTGCAACAGAAAAAATAAATAATCTATGACACAAATTACTTGGTCGTGCGAACAAGATTACTTGGTCGTGCGACCAAAATTACTTGGTAGTGCGACCAAGATTACTTGGTCTCACGTGATAGAAAAATTAACTATTTTTTAACCGACTTCAAAGAAGAGAGGAGGTTCTCAATTCAGCGCGTACATATATTTTTTTTGTATGATCACGCATAACTTTTTACAGAGAAGTCCGATTTTGATAATTCTTTTTTTGTTACGTATGTCTTGGTCCAAAATTGTCCCATTTTTTTTAAATAAATTTATTTTTCTCCCGATGACATTTGATTAAGCTCTTTATAGTCAAGTCTTAAAACGACGAAGCTGGTTTTTGTATAAGCTATTTTGAAGTGGTTCCACTCCACGTCGATTGTGGTTGCGTCTGCGTCATCGTTCTTCAGGTCAGCAAAGACCTCAAATCGTCTGCCTATTCTTGTGTTGTTGTCAGCGGTTCGAGCTACTGCCACTTTGAGCTGCACCTCAGCCACTCAGTCACCAGATGACCGTCTCTATTAATATACGCACCTCGTCGGTTAAGGACATCGAGTATTGAAGAGCGCCATCTTATGGTGTTGGCATTTATGACGAGGTGGTCGATTTGATTTTTGTGACTACATTGAGTGAGTTTTAAAAAACAAGTCACATATATCTGTGGGTTCTGTACCAGCGAATGTCGTTGTGACGAAAAAGTATTTTGTTTTTTTTTTTTATTGTTTTTATTGTGTAAAGGTAGCAAACGAGCATGCAGTCCACTTGATGGTAAGTGGTCACTGCCGCCCATGGACATCAATAATCATCCTCAAGTACGATTGAGTCATAACTAAGTTTGATCACAGATGCGTTGCTACACCAGAGGACTAAGATGTTCGCCTCGCGTTTAAGTATAGCCGGCAAACACGCCCCTCCATACCGAAACACAATAAATTGCTTCACGGAGGATTATGAGGGTAGCGGTGGTACCTCCCCGGTCAAACCACATGAGTTTTACCACCTGGCAATAAAATCCAATCGGCATAAAATTTCAAAATATTGCGAAAAACTTATCAAAATCGCATGTAGGTGAGCCAGGTAGTGCAACCTGTATAGAGTATCCCAGGATGGTACCATTTTCACATCCACCACCGCCGCGTAACAGTCGTTTATTAGCCAATAGCGTTTCGAATGGAAAAGTAGCGGTGGTGGAAAGACAGTAACACTTACCAATAGGCAACCATGTCAGTCCTCAGGGGTAGCAATGTGCTCGTGGTCAACCTAAATGTGAATTTCAATTGTAAGGTTCATTTTTTATCGTATAAAGGAAGCAAACGAGCATGCAGTCCACCTGATGGAAAGTGGTCATTGCCGCCCGTGTAATCGTACCCATGTACGTTTGAATTATACCGGAGTTTGATAACAGATGCGTTGCTACCCCTGAGGACTAAGATATTCGACGTGTGTATAAGTATGAACTAAAAATCCAACCGGCGTAATATTTCTAAATATGGCGAGATCTTATCAAAATCGCATGTAGGTGAGTCAGGTGGTAGGTTAGAATGTGTATAGGGATGGTACCATTGTCATATCCGTCACCGCCGCGCAACAGTCGTTTATTAGCCAATTGCGTTTCGAATGGGACGGTGGCGGTGGTGGAAAAGCTGTTACACTGAAAGGTCAAAGAAAAAAGATTTAAAAAATCGAAGGAGTGTGTGAAGTTCACTAATATGCATTCGGCCAGCGATGAACTATGGTCTAAATCCTTCTCATTGTGAGAGGATACGCGTGCACAGCAGTGTAACTATTATAGGTTGAAATGAATAAAAACAAACAAATGAATAAAAACAATTCATTTTGCCAGGTGGCAGAACTCGTGTAGTTCAACTGGTGAGGTACCGTCGCCTTCCTCATTAATCCGTAAAGCAATTCTTGTGTTACATCTTAGAGAAGTGCAACCACCCCGGCTATGCTTATACACGAAACGAACATCTTAGTCCTCCAGGGGTAGGAACGCATCTGTGATCAAACTTACGTATGAATCAATCGTACTTAAAGATGACTACTGATGTCTATGGGCGACAGTGACCACTTGCCATCAGGTGGACTGCATACTCCTTTACTACCTTTATACGATAAAAAAAATCAAACTTCAATCAGGTCAAATATTGTACAGGTACGAGTATCTACCATCAAAACCGCAATAAAGTTTTGATACGAATTTGACTCCAGAGGTTTTTGGTTTCTAGAGGTTGTGAATTCAATTACATTTACAAAATATATAATTTTTAGGTTAAGTAGCCAACTATTACTTGTATGTCAATAATGACAATATATTGTTTATGTTTTATTATTTTTTGATACAGAAATCTATAGTTCCACGGAAAAACGAATTTGTATTCCAATTTCCATTTGGAAAGCACAAAGTTGAGTACACTGCTCTGAAAGGAGTAATCAAAAACTCGGCGACTCACCTGTAATTACTTCCACGGCACAGGTCACGGCACAGCACTAACTTTGAACCGATTGTAACTCAAAAATGTGCATCAATCATGTATAGTTAGAACGTTCTATCGCTACTACTGCGTACACTTTTCGTAAGGGTACGGTAGTGAAAATTGTGGAATTCACAGTCCACCGTCACGGAAGATGGTCTAAATCCTTCACATTGTGAGAGGAGACTCGTGTCTAGCTAGCATTATATCTATAATATGTTGCAGCAAATTGAATCAATTTATTTAATTCAAAGTACATTCAGGTCAAGTATTGTACAGGTAACTATCATCAAAACCGCAATAAAGTTTTAAGCTGATTTTGACTCTAGATTGATTGACTCTACTCTCTAGACTCTAGATTGATAGACTGGTTTTTGAATTCAATTAACTTTACAAAATATGTTATTTTAGATTAAGTAACCAACTATTACTTGTATGTCAATAATGACAATATATTGTTTATTTTTTATTATTTTTTGATACCGAAACGTTTACACAATCTATAGTTCCACGAAAAAACAAATTTGTATTCCAATTTCCATTTGGAAAGTACGAAGTTGAGTACACTGCTCTGAAAGGAGTAATCAAAAAACTCGGCGACTCACCTGTAATTACTTCCACGGCACAGGTCACGGCACAGCACTAACTTCGAACCGATTGTAACTCAGAAATGTGTATCAATCATGTATAGTTAGAACGTTCTACCGCTACCACTGCTTCACTTTTCGTAAGAATATCGGCTACATTTTTTTCGCGTTTGGTGCGGGGAGCGCCGCGTCGTATCCCGACGGCGCGCCTTATAATACTAGGTCTGAGGGGTATGTAACCCCTATACTCCAATACTACGACCCACAGACTAAGTTAGCCAGAGAGGGGAATAGGTAAAACTTTGATCGTCACTGTAGAGACAATATTCTGTCCTCAAAATCCCTGTCTTTCCGCAATTGTAAATAATCTACATTCGTGTGCTTGTTATATAAAATGCTTTGTCACGATTTTCGATGCGTATCTTCGAAATAAATTGACCAATTTTTAAGAAATTTCGTACATTTAATGCTCTGATTTGGGTCAATTTTTAAGCAGAACGATGTTTCATGTCAGAAGTGAAAACACATTCACTTACTCACTTCAAATTAAAGGGGAATGAAAGCTTAATTAACGGGATAAGATTGGAGATGAAAATTGGTAAGATATCAGATAATTTTCGAATTAAATAAAGCATAGTTAAATTGAAAGAAATATGTGCTAACGTGTGAATACCCATATTTTTTAAGCATTTTGGAAAAGACTGGAAGAACTCTACATCCAGATTCACTTCTCAAATATAACTATTATCAAAACATATTCGAAACATTAAATATTGTTGTCTGAGATTTGAAAAACAGATTTTCATACTGAATTTTAGCAACGACCTTATCACTGTACAGTATACATAACTTGCATTTAAGTGTGTTTTTATGTTATTAAAGCTGTAACGAGCATGCAGTCAATCTAATGATTTGACCACACCTTTCCGACCAAAACCTTTTGCTAAAAACAACTGCTTCGCGACTAAATTATTGTGGTGGTTATTTTCAACCTAATGTGGATAAAGGTATTACGAAACAAGTCAACATGGACCCTCTGCAAAATAATCAATGTTACGTTTCAGGGAGTGTGCGAGCGGGATGCAAGATGCGCTTTTCTCCGAAACAAAAGAGGACACAACAACGAGCGCAGGCCGTATTTGACCAACTTTTCTTTCTGTTCAAATAAAATATGAGATCTCCTAAAGTAGGGTTTAGGTGACGAATTATTCAGTGATTACCTATCGACCATTGCAAACGGCGTTATGGCATTGGAAAATCGTAAAATGCCAATTTGCACTGCCATTATTTTAATAGATTGTTCGGAAAGTGGTTTGCCAAGTGGTAGAACTCGTGTAGTTCGACCTGGTACCACCGCCACACTTATTAGCCTCCGTGAAGCAATTTACTGTGTTTCGGTTTCGAGTGGTTGCCAGCTATACTTACAAACGATGCGAACATCTTAGTCCTCAAGGATAGCAACGCATCTGTGGTCAACCTCAAGTACTATTTAATCGTATTTGTGGATAATCTCTTATGTCCATGGGCGGCAGTGACCACTTACCATCAGGTGGACTGCATGCTCGTTTGCTAAGACAGCTCCAATGACCCTACTGATGAGACCCTGCTGAGGACGTTGTCAGTCCGTCTGTTCAACGGGTATTTTCGCGGATTTTATGCTTGTCATTTGAATCGAATAAAGTACACACTTGAAAATTTAACAGAACTATAAGTCACCTTGTGCTCGAAATTCGAGCATAATAAAAAAAAGATTGAAATAAAGAAATCAGGTTGACAACACACTTTACCCATTAACATATATGTGTCAAATGTACGGTAGTTTATGTAATGCTCTTTTTTATAAAAATAATGTATTCATAGGACATTAATTACAAAAATATTTGCTTTCTGCTCTTCTTCTCCATATAAACTTTAACCATGTCAAATTTCAAACGCCTCGCGTTTAAGTATAGCCGGCAACCACGCCTTTCCATACTGAAACACAATAAATTGCTTCACGGAGGATTATGAGAGTGGCGGTGGGACCTCCCCCGTCGAACTACAAGAGTTCTACCACCTCGCAAAGTTGACGTTGCAATGGTGCAAGAAATTGGATTTTCCAGAATTTTCCGGATTTTTTTTCAACATAAATAGAAAAATATTCTACATTCTACATTCCAGTTGGTCACAACACAATCTCTGCTCGTGCGAGCCCAACTTGCACTTAGCTGTATTTTTCCAACGCAGGTGTTAATTGTATATATATTTTTTTCGTTTAATATGCAGTTAATGGCATTGTCCACTTACTATCAGGTGGATCCTGATAGTAAGTAGTCACTGCTGCCCAAGGACCTTAATAATCATTCCCAAGTAGAATTTAATCATATCTGAGGCTGACAGACACACACAGTGTTGCTATCCCTGAAGACTAAGATGTTCTCCTCTTTTGTAAGTATGGCCGACAACTACAACTCTTCAAATCGAAACTCCACTCCAATGCTCCACGGAGGATTATGAAGGTGGCGATGATATCTCCCCGGTCGAACTCACGAGTTCTACGACCTAACAAACATGTTTCATTTTTATCATGTATCAAAATTGCTTGACTGAAATATTGCAAACCATTTTTGACACTAGCGTTCTATAAATACATCTCTTCCATATAGATAGGATATTTTTTCCTTCTTCCAAAACAACATTTTAGCAATCGGTTAAAAATGGTGAACAAAATCTTATTCCAAAACAAATCAATTTAATATCTTCTATACATATAATAAAACCGTAAAATTGGTATGTCTGCACATTAAATATATTTACGAAAAACTAATTGGGGGCGATGTTAAAATAGTATTAGAACACTTTTCAATGTTTTTTCATTTTTTGAAACTACTGGACGGATTTGACAGGAACTTTTTTGGTGTATAGATAGTAGGCCTAATCAACATTTAGAATACCTTTTACTGCGGGAAAATCACTCATTTCTACGGGAAATCCAGTACTATTTTTATATGGCACAACAACGTTTGCCGGGTCAGCTAGTTTTTTTATATTTTTTTTATTTCGTGTTTTTCTTACCAATTGCGCAATAAAAGAGCAACATAAACGTAAGAAATAATAATGTTTAACGCAACAATGGCGGTTAACAACCCGTGGTTGATGAATATTTCATTTGCATTATTTACGATCCGCCATCAATTCACAATAGAAAATTAGAGCCGGGTAAAATGCTGTATATATTACTACGTAAGTATCGTTAATCTATTAGATGCTTTAGAAACCCACTTTTTTTGGTATAAAGGTAGCAAACGAGCATGCAGTACCTACATCTGATGACAATGGTCACTGCCGTCCAAGGAAATCAGTATTCATCGCCAAGTACGAAATCATACGTCAGTTCGATCACAGATGCGTTGCTAACCCAGAGCCACGCCTCTCCAAACCAAAATACAAGAATTGCTTCACAAAGGATTATGACGGTGGCGGTGGTAACTCCCCGGACGAACTAAACGAGTTGTGGTAGAACTCGCATGCCTTAGAGATAGCAAAAAAAATCTCAAGAGTGTGTGAAGTCTAGCAATTCGCTTGGCCAGCGTGGTGAGCTATGGTTTAAATCATTCTCACTGTGTGAGGAGACCCGTGCCCAGCAGTGGGACAATAACGATGTTAATCTTTTAGACGTTAAATAGGTCGTGTTAATTTTTAATGATTTTTCTGTTTTTTTCTGTTTCAGACATACTTATTCTGCCATCCGTTATCATCAATGCCCTTACAGACAATAAACGAATTAATGCCACACGCCAAGCGAAATATAAAAATATAACTTTCAAAGATTATCTTGAAACATTTCATCCTGTGCATGTTTGGGAGAAAATTGATAAAAGAAACAAGATGAGAGGTGCAAATAAAACAGTTATGGATGAATTCGATGCTATGTTCACAGGTATTGATGAAACAGACGAGCTGTTAAAGCTTAGAGTTGAGAATGGACAACCGAGTATAATATTGGAGGAGGACGGGCGCAGACGATATAAACCACCCAAAGAATACACTGATTTCTATAAAGATTACTACTCCCTAAGACCACGAATCATGGAACTAATTAAGCAAGCGATATACCAAACGAGATACAGAATGGTAATCATGCAACAATTAAGAGAAAGGTACAGGAGAAATTCCGTGTACAAAATGGGGTTTCTTATGAGTAAGACCGACATCGCTGTTAAGAATTTCTCTAAATTTACATATAAGTTACTGACTGATTGTACTCGAGCTAAACATTATTGGTTATACAGATTTTCAGTGCCAGATTCAATAATGGGTGAGGAGAGACTACTCTATCTATGGTTCGAGATAGACCTTCTCATAGATTTAGTAGTGAAAAACGATGAGAACTGCAGAAGAATGCTTCAAGAAGTAATGACGAACAGAAAATATGCTTGGAAGTTCGTTGACTGAGTTGGAAAAAATATTTTTGAAAACAATTTTTTTTATGATGTGGCATTTAAAAAATACATACAACCCTAATGTTTTTTTTTTTATTTTTTTTTATTGTGTAAAGGTAGCAAACGAACATGCAGTCCACCTGATGGTAAGTGGTCACTGCCGCCCATGGACATCAGTAATCATCCCCAACTACAATTAAATCATACCTAAGTTTGATCACAGATGTGTTGCTACCCCTGTGGACGAAGATGTTTGCCTCGCGTTTGAGTATAGCCGGCAACCACGCCTCTCCATACCGAAACATAATAAATTTTCACCCTTCTACCATCAACCCCTATTTTTAATAGCGATATTTGTATTTTCATTTATGTACCATACCAACATGCCTACTTACCTATCTTATATAATCTTGCCGTACACTTTGTTGGTACTTATTTTTTAAATAAAACATATAGAAATCACGTGTAATATATTATAACAAGTATCTATTTTCTATAAAAACGGCAATAAATCACGTTGGTTGTTTGGGAGCCCCACTTTAATATTTATTTTATTCTGTTTTTATTATTTGTTGTTAAAGCGGCATAGATAAATCAACAAAAATAAATCAACTGTGAAAATCTCAACTGTCTAGCTATCCCGGTTTATAAGATACAGCCTGGTGACAGACAGATAGACGGACAGACATACAGCGGAGTCTTAGTACTTGGGAATGACTACTAATGTCCATGGGCGGCAAAGCCATTTTTCATCAGGTGGACTGCAGGCTCATTTACTACTTTTACACAGTAAATAAATAGACTTGGATCGCCATCCGAGTATCACATTCCGATAGGTCACAACGCAATCTATTGGAACAGAACCCTGGACTTCTGATACGCAACTCCAGCTCGAACTTAACCGACTGTTTATTAAATTTCTGTAATGCATACGAGAGGAAGGATGGTACAAATATGTCTAAATATGTAAATACCGTCATTCATGTACGCGCAAGTATTTTTTAATCTTTATTTTTAAGCATTTATGCATGATGTTAATTTTAAATAGCCGTGCCCGCGGCTCCGTCCGCCTGGAATCAGGGATGTTAGGGAGCTCCGTAACCGTAACCGAAACTATCGGATATCCGATATAAAAAAATATCCGTATCCGT
>DWNR01002666.1:0-12706 GCA_018250455.1 Polygonus leo
CAATCGTACTTAAGGTTGGTTACTGATTTCCATGGGCGGCAGTGGCCACTTACCATCAGGTTGACTGCATGCTCGTTTGCAACCTTTACACAAAAAAAAAAAAAAACAAAATCTACGTGGTGTGCGGGCGCCGGCGCCGTAGAACTGACCGCAATGAGCTAAACAGAGTAACTTAATCCGATTCATTATTTTTGACTAAACTCCTAGCAGTCATGTTGTTTATGCCGATTTTGAGTCATAGTACTTAACACCATCTGTTTTCTACGAATATTGCTTTGTTCACACATTTAATTCTCATTGATAAACTTTTAACGGGAAAATAATCGAACTTGGCCTACTTTAAAATCTTCTTCGTATATATGGAGGAAAATATAAATTATGTGACCCATATGCCTATATTGTTGTTTATATGTGTCATCAATAAAATTAGTATGAATTATGCAAAATTAATTTAATGAGTTTATGAAGCAAACAAAGGTCAAGATGAAGTGCAAGTGTATTAAACCTCTATTTTTAATTACATCTGACAATCTCTTAGGCATTTTTTTAATTTTATTATGTATCGAGTACTCACGATAAGCTGTTTTTTGGATGCTAATATTGGCCTATTAGGCAAAGTTTATCGGTCGATTTTAATATAAGTAATAGTATTAATGTTATTCCATATAGATCGTACAATTTTACAATGTTGAAAATAACTAGATTTTTTTTTTATTTTGTATTTAATTTGTAAAAAAAGACAATGTAGTAAAAGTACTAAAGACACAATATGCGAAATTCAAATCTTTAGCGTTTTATTAGCGTTTTTTTCAACTAATATTCATATTTATTTAAATAAATTGTTTACTGAAATGTAAAATAAGTTATTGTTTTTCTTTATGTATAAAAATATTTGTCGTAGTCAGTGTAAGACGATAGTCTACAAGTATAAAATAAAAGCAGATTTACAAATCATTTTTGAACTTTTGACTTAATTTTTTTTTTATAAATATTTTAACAATATTCAAATTTTTATATTATTTGTATTCATATGAAATCATTCGGATTATTATGCTTCATTTATTTATTTCGTTAAAGTAGTAGTAGATTTATAAGCAACATGTGTCACACATGAAGCTTAATCATATTATTTAATTTCCTTATATTAATAACGTGAGTAGGTGTAGCAGGTAAACATCATCGATATAGGAAATAGGTACATTTGTAACGGAGTTTGAAACATGATTTGTAGTTAAATAATAACAAACTAGCATAAATTACAAAAAATGACCCTGATGCTCGGTATTAAATTTTGATGTTCTCCGTGTTATCAATTGTATGATATATATTTTTTTGAATGAAGAACTTAATGACCAAACTTCGAAAGCAATCACATAGGTACATTTTTTCTACCTACTGACGATTGAGTCACTGGTGTTCGACCACCACGTTTGCCTTTATCCATTCAAGCCTTCGTGTCATTACACGGCGCACAGCACACACATACAGCTTTTACCCACACAAACATACCGGCTTAAGCCAGTTTGACGTTTCGCGCTACTCAGTACACAAGTCAGTTGGCCGAGGCACGGCGACGCGGCACGATTGCCCGCCATTTTGTACTCACGAAAATTCTCGGGCATTTCTTTAAAAATAAACCGTACGTGTCTATTTGTGCTGTGTGTGTTTTTGTACGTTCTATGGAGGTTATTATGAAAGAGAATTACCATTCAAATGACGGAGACGCGAGGATTTGGGTATTTCCAAAGTTTTTCGACGTTTTTTAAGGTTACAAACGTATTTTGCGGCCGTTGTTTTTTTTCTAACGTGCCATGCCGATGGCGCGAGTCGACGTAATGCCACAAATGATGTAAATTGCAAAATTATTATCGGGAATTTGCATTATCCGTGTGAGTCAAGGCGATAGTGTTTACTTACTGTTATAAATTCCTTTCGGTGTATATTTAACTTGTTCTGATAAGTTTTTTATTTGAAATAGACCGGCTATGTGGGTTACGGTCAACGTCCCGCTGGAATTGGGTTAGCACAGTTGGCCAAAAGACTTCAACGCGTATACCGGTTAAAAACATTTAAACTTTAGTCAAATTTGAATGCATCGATGCGTTTCTTTGTAAGGGAAAGTGCGGGTGGCAGTGGTACTCACTATCTAAGAAGTTCTTTGACAGTATAAGCGATGCTTAAGTATCGATTATGGCTTTGCTCGCATCCAATGTAATTATTATTGCTGTGTATCGAGTGTCCCATAATCCGTTTATGAAGTTGCTTGACCAGCTCCCAGGTATCCGTGCTCACGGAATTCCGCAGGTTCTTGCGGGGTTTTATTTAATTTGCGAGCGTTTTTTGCCATTAAATCTACATCACTACTTGTACAAATGTTATTGTTAGTATATAAATAGGTTACGCCAAACTTTAAAAATGTAGTTAGGTGACTTCATTCTTAGTAATAAATATCGTCAATGCTATAACAAATATTAGTACCTGATCAATATTTATCTTTTAATATTGCTACTTTGGAAATAGTTATGACTTGTATATTCTCAAATATTGCGTATTTTTTGGGGATTTAAGATATTGAATGCAATTAAATAAGGAATATTTCGATAAAATGTTTAATTAGTCATTTTATCCACTCACCAGCTCAAAGTAAACAAGAACGAACGGTCACAAATATTGAATTATAGTCATGATCTCATTATTTGCATTAATCGAACCGTATTGAGAATGCCTCGGATTTTAATAAAAATGTTGTAATAATGTCTCATCTCGGATTTTTATAGTGGCGTTGAACACGGCGTGCTTAAAACTTCGTACAATTATCGTGTTTTTTCCGAAATTTGATTTATGACGTTTTTGCATTTGGCCGTTGATAGGGTGTACTTATTTTTTTTTCATTACCTTTTAAAATTAATGTTACCTCTGGCATTTTTTAATAAACTTTAAGATTAGAAAAGTGAAATATTAATATTTCTTAGGTGCCTATATGTATTACAATATAGTTTTATATCACTTGCTTTTCCGTGATCGAAAATATCATATGAAAATCTGCACGTTTAAAATATTTAAAAAAGTCTTGGGGAATGTGGGACCTAAAGACAATGTTCTTCTTATTCTTAGAAGAGACCCGTACCCAGCTGTAAGATAGTGAAATATTATTTAATACTAGCTGACCCCGCAAACGTGCTGCCATAAAAAAAATATGAAAAAATTTATGCCTATGTTTTATTCTGATGTATAAGCTATATTATTGTAAAGTTGCATTAAAATCCATTCAGTAGTTTTTACATGAAAGAGTAACAAACATCCATACTTACAAACTTTCGCGTTTATAATATTAGTAGGACTATGATCAACTGGGAGTTGGAAGAATTTTTATTGGAGAGAATTCATATATGTCCCCTTTTTATGTATTGAATACAATTGTGGATTAAACTGTAGTCTACTCAGTAACAGTAACAGTAGTACTCTGTAGTCATGTACATTGTAAATCAATGCTTATATTTCATTCAATTTTATATTCACTGATATGGAATACTTTTTATTTTTCAGATCCAGATGAGGATGCTGTATTACATTTAATAAATAAATTAAAAGATTTAGTGCTCAGCATTGATAAATCATGTCAGATTTGTGATGACATACATTTAAGCCTCTCTAGAACTGTTGTTTTGCAGTACCATTTGATAACAACATTTACTACATCATTGCAAGCAGCTCTTAATGACAGTGACAGGTAAACTATGCTTACATAGGTTTGATTACATTTCAGAAATTTGAAATTTTGCTTATTTATTACAATAAATGTAACCTAATACTAATGTCACCTAACTTCTTCCCTTTACAGTTTCGATTTGCAGTTTGATTCTATAGATGTGTATTGCAATGATGAAAAGACTCGCACATTTATTGCACTCAAGGCTGACCTCTTCAGTAAAAAATATTTGTTGAATATTTCCAAGAAAGTTGATGAGGTTCTTGGAGAATTTAAATTACCTCCATTTTATAAGGTAAGTTTAATAGATTAAAATTATGGATGTTATGTTGGTGGTTCTATTGGAGCCGAAGTCTGAGTCAGAGACCAATTTTTTAATGGGTAATTGATTAGGCCAGCAGCACTAAAAAAAGTTCCTGAGCTTAGTGGACATGAAAGATATGGACTCGCAATTGATTTAAGGGATTGGAATTTTGTATTAACTTTCCACAACAATAATCATCATGCATCGATGTTCATCATTGACCTCCGATTTAATATCTCCAATTATAATATCAATCGAAAGATCCGACTTATCGGAGTTGAAACTCCGTAACACCCCTAGTAAAAATACATATAAAATGAAGTGTAAATGTTTTAAAATTTTCATAAAATAATAAAATTTAATGTCAATTTCAGGAACCATCATTTCACAGCAGCATTTTATGGGTGAATGATAACAAGAAATCAATATTTGAGAGTATTTTAGACCAATTGAATGATATTTTGACTCAAGAAATTGCAAATAATAGTTTAAGAACACTTTTAATTGACAAAGTCCATTGCCAAATTGGAAATAAACATTTTCAGTTTCATTTAAAATAACATATAATAAAAGATTTTCTAGAAATAGTAATGGATACAAATTATAATAGAGTCTACATCAACCCTAATTTTAACAAAGCAACTGTTACAAATCCCATATATCTACACAATTATTATCATATAAATCCCAATTTTACACAAAATGTATCTAATATGCAGCTAAGTACAAACGTAAATAGAAAAATATATGTGAACCCTAATTTTATAAAACCAAATTCGGAAAGTAAATTGGAAATGAATGATAACTTACAATACAATACAGTAAGGAGCGCCTTCAATAACGAACATATAAATAATATCAACTGCACAAATGACAAAATTAATCCACCCGTAAATATACCTACATGCAACTCTACCAAATCAAGATATCGTTTAGTAAGAAATAATGATAGTAAACCTTCTGAGGCAGAACCGCGTGTACAAGGGACTTGTACAATAAAAATAAGCAAATATAAATCCATACCCATTCATAATTATAAAAGTAATCTACAAATTAATAAACAAGAATCAGCAACCAAACAAACATATGCTAAGTGTAGTACATACAAATTTATTAAACAAGATATAACACCAACCATCAATAAAGTAGTTAAATTGTCACCAAGACCCAATCCACTGAAAGTGAAAAGAAATGTGGATTTAGAACTACAAACCAAGCTCAAAGTTGCAAATGGTAGTAGAAAGAAAAACAATATTCCGTGTCGCCTTTTTACAAAATATGGTAAATGTTTAAGAAATATATATGGGACTTGTAAATATGTACATGACAGGAAGCATGTGTCTCTTTGTAGAAAGTTTATAAAGGGAATTTGTCATGACAAAGATTGTCTTTTATCACACGAGTTATCATCTAAGAAGATGCCTACTTGTTTCTTTTACTTAAAAGGAATGTGCACAAAGGAGGATTGTCCATACTTGCATGTGAAATTGAGTGAAAATTCCAAAATTTGCCCTGACTTCCTAAAAGGATATTGCGTTAAAGGTGATATGTGTTCATATAGACATGTTAAACCTCAATCAAGTAAACATTCTGTTCATAAGACTGTAATTAATAACTCGTTTAGCAACCACAAAATTAACAAAACTAAAGCAAACAATTGTAATAAATCAATTAAAATTAATCAATATAAGAGACTGAATACACAAGCTCAACGTAAGAGAGTTGAAATAAAGAATGCAAGGAGTTGTAAGGATGAACCAAATAAAGAAGATAATGATTGTAGGTATTTTAAAGATGATTTACACAATGAAGATATAATGTGTGAGGTTTTAAAACCGACACGATGTAAGTTGGGTACCTTACCATCGTTCATACAGTTATAATGTCTCGTGTTTCCAGGTGAATCACTAAATGTTTTTGTCTCATCATTGTCGTTGTTGAAAATGTCGTAGTGTCATTGTCGTTGTTGAAATATCAATAAAAAATAACAATATTTACTGTATGTGCGAATTTTGTACCTATGAGTATCTACTTAAAAAAATATCCGAATCGATTTTGTACTTGAATATATTGATTTTTTTTACAAATCCATTTTACAATATTTCATTCCTGTTTGTTGGAAATGATTGTGTTAAGAAATACCTCTCTAGGCGTGCATACGCATAATGTAAATAGATAACAGGCTAATAAGATAAAAATAAATCAACTAGTTTTATATTTTTGTCGTAAAATAATATTCATTGTAATAATTAAATACTGTAATGTATTATTATTGTTAATATTATTTGTATGTCTTAAATGATATTTTTGTACTATTATAATATTAATGTTATAAAGTTAATAAATGTGTCTATTCTTCTTAGATAATGAGATTTCTTTTAGAGAACCTAAGTACGTCCACACGAGTACGATCTTATGTTCAACTTGCGCTTTGACTCTTATATTCATTGTATCAAGTGTTAAATATAATAAAAAAATTAAACAAGAAAAAGTGAATTTTAAAGACAGATTGTTAAAGAAAAAAAAAACGTTTCTGATTTATTATATCGGCGACAGAAAAGTCTGCGCATGCGCTGTTATCGAACGTTAATAGTAAGTTTAAGCGCATGCATTATATAGTTTCTGAGGCATGCATCGGAGAAAGATAATTGTTGAACATAAAAGTGCACTGGTGTGGATGTAGAAGTGTCCCCTTTTTAATAAGTTAAAACCATACTCTACACTTTTTTTGAAGTCGTAGTCATTTTTATATCCGAGAAAAATAACTTTTTGAAATATAGATAGCTATATGGAGGGGAATGTGGAATTGTCTAGGATTTTTAGAGCTTAGCTAGGTTGCAATCGCGGATGCGGCAGCGTCCTTGCTTTTCACTGTGTCAGCTCCACTTTGGCCAGATAGGCGTTTTGTCGTGTTTGGCGTGTTCAAACTTTGGAGATACGAGAATTGTTTTTACTGGAGATGGCAAATACTAAGCTTGACAAATATTTAATTAAATCATAAATAAATATTTGTCACGCCCGCGTGACCGCTTGTATGAACGACATGTGGCGTCCTGGGTCCGCGTGACCATTATGAACACACTAGAAAATGTGTTCAAAATCGCACGCCGCCACCGCGGTTGCAGTCTTAAGGTTGCAGTTAGGCCGAGAACTTAGGAGTACAAGTAGGGTTGCCAACTCTTTTTTAGAAGAAATAGAGTATATCTGTTTTAAAGAAGAAAAATAAACAGTACGGGCTTATAAAAAAAAGAGTATAATATATTGAACATTTTTAAAATGGCATTTTTTGTCTCGCAGTAAATTCTGAAGTGGCGGGACCAGAGAGTAGGTATACATAATAGTCTAAGTATAGCTTGGGGTCCCGAAACTTTTGGTTTTTTTCGATCATATATGGGCGACTGGCACTAGTATAGTAAACATGGTGTTTTCATGAGTATTTTAGCATCCTCTATTAATGTTATAGATTATAGAGTACGCCTACGTGATAAAGAGTACAATACTATAGAGTACGGTTGGCAACCCCAAGTACAGGTAGGGAGTAGGTAGGTAGGTAGGGAATAGATACCAAAAAAAGGAAAGATAATTTAATGATCATTTGTATTGATTAAAAACATATAACAAATTTAAAACAAAGTTACCTTACAATAATTATGTTCATTCATATAATTAAATTACCATAATGAAGTTGTATATATAACAAATTAATTCTAATAATTTAAGAGGGCAAATTAATTTACTTAGCAATTGCAGAACACAATTGAATAATGAAACATTTGCGATTAAAAGAATTGTTATTTAATTTAATTTCAGTACAATCAGCTAAGAGATCGACGAAGTGATTTATTTAAAGAGCTAAAGAGTTTAATCGCAAAAAAATAATGATGTAAATAATTTTATAACCAATTGAATATACTTGATCTAAATGGGCTTTGTATTAACATTAATATGTATTAACATTAGTTTGTGGACCTGTGACATATGGGATGTATACATTGTAAGATACTCAGGGAATTGGACGTTTGTAAAGCCCGGATATTTGAAAAACGCTGGCCAACGGCCATGGTCCACCTATCCCATTAATAACGATTTATTTTAAGTTAATCGTTACCAACGCTAATTGAGAATTTAAATCATTTAGCGCGCATCCAATTGTCGCAAACATCCAATTTGCCCAATTATCCTATGACATACAAACATCGATACTAAATGAGTTCCACTAAAATATAGGATTCAAATTTATTGTTGTATATTCGTACTTTGTCGCTTTTCCTTCTTCTAACCAGTATTCTCTCAAGTTACGGACCAACCAGTTAACAGCCCTCTAAGGCAATTATTGAGTAAAATCTCACTTAAGTATCATCATCAACTGACCCATGAAGTCCTCATATACAGCGTAAGTTTGCTATTTAAACCATTTTGGCACTTTGCTTTGTTTAGAAGTAGACTTTCCCGTATATGGTTTTTGGGACGTGTTATTGCAGTCTTCTAATTTCCTTCGAGTAGGAGCTCTGAAAAAATAATAAATATTATGTAGTAAAAAAATAAAGAAAAATAAATGCAATCAGAAAAAAATGGACGTGGGTAAAATTATTGACACCAGGGAAAGTCAATTAAATGTAAAGTAAAACCTGAACTTAAACCACCTTCCAACACTACGTCAAAATTGGTTCGGATTTTATAACGCTAAAAAATATATGTACTGTTCTAACTTAAGTGTACCGCGGCGGGTTTACCTTAAAAAAGGAAATTTTAAATTCGGCTAAAAAAAAATTAAATTCGGCATTTGGCAGCGACATTAAAATTATAAATTACCTTTTTCAGTTCGTTTTGAAGTCTGTTCTTTTTCTTTGTATATTTTTTTATTAACTAATACATTAAGTTCCTGTAAAGACAATCTTACCTATATTTAGACGCTAAAATGCTAGCTGCGTCACTTGATGTTATCTTCGAATAAATTTCGTCTCTAAGATATTGGCACCTTGCATCCTCTTTCAACCATTTGAAGTGCATATGGACGCATGGTACAAATCTCGCTGCCAATAATGTCGTTTTGGGGTCCAATGATTCTTTGAGTGGTGTCGTAACTATGTATAATGAAAAATATGTATATATCATCAATATTATATTAAGAAATAAATCAATAATATTTCCTACATTATCTTTTCATCATTTTCTATCTTTTTTCTCCTCTTCAATTTAATAAAAAAATTTTTTTTTGAACACTACATATTGTCTGTGCTTCAAAAACGTTTACAAGACTGTAAAATTCTGCTGAATCGAAGATTTTTTTTTCGTGATTTGAAATTTACCCATCTATATATATTGAGCATTTTAAGTTAACAAACAAATTGAAGCGAATAGTTGCTTATTTATGCCTAGGTCTTAGTGTTGCCACCTTTTGAACAAGTAAAAGAATAGTTTATTTTTTACTAAATAGCAGAAATAGTTACTCTTTCTTTGATATCGTTCATTTCTAATCTTCATTTAAATTCATGAAGGTACAAAGACAAGTAATGGTTACTCAATACAATGGCTAAGACAAGAATAACTTACATATTCTGAATGCTTCTTCTGGATGCTGTAAATATTCTTTAACAAAGTTGGTGATATCCTCTATTGTGTTACTTGGGTCAAATACACCTTGAAGTACAATGTTGTCAGGAAATTGTATTCTTACAACAACATTTTTATACATATTTATTTTCTGTTGTGATGTCTGAAAAATAATTGAATATTTGTAATTTTAATATATACAGATTATTACACCTTATAAGTTAAAAAATGTGCATTCATGTCATTGTATTTTAAAAGTAAAACAAAAAAAAGGAATAAAAATAGGAAATTGATGGAATTTTTAACCTGCGTGTTAAGTTCTTCTCTTTTATCTGCAGTAAGTAAAGGTGTGTTTTCTAATTCTATACGTTTTTGCTGTAGTTCGTGATAAATTTTTCGAACAGTTCATAAAAATCATCTGGAAGATCACATGTGTCTTCTTCCACAACATCTGGCTGCCTGAATACTATGGCTTTTTGAGTACCTAGCTGCAAATAGATTAAACATATTATGACAATATTCAGAATTAAATTATATTTTAAAATGTTGATCCAAACATACAAATGTCACTTCGTCTTCAATTTTTAAGCGCCTTTCCAAATTCTCTTGAGTGTTGCGAGGCACCTCACTATTAGTGTTATTAAAAGTATCTTGGCTATGTTTTGGTTTCACTTCTTCAATATGCTCATCAACATCCATCTTATTTGAGTTATCAATTGGAGCAATTTCTTCTTCTTTATTCCCTACTTCTTCTATTTTATCTACATTAGTAGTTTTGACTTCATTCTTAATCAGTTTGATAGGATCAAATTTTTTGAGATCATTGCCTTTATTTATATTAGATGGTCCAGCCATTTCAATATTAGAGGCTTGACTTTGTTTCGATATACTTGTGTCAATAGCACCATCTGGTATTTTGTCGGGTTGACGTCGATAAACTGTCGAAACATTTGCTTGCCTAAAATATTGATGTGAAAATAACCATATTTGTAATATAATATATAACATAGTAATATAATAATTACATCTAATACACTGACAGCTTGCCAGGTGTTACAATGTGCTTGCTTGCCTAAAGCTAAACCTATCTACATGACTTAGAACCTAGTGGTTGCTTTTTAAATGTTAAAGGCTTTATTTAAATCCACCTAATAAAGTAATCACAACAGACACTTCATGTGTGTATTTTGATTGTATGGTTGATGTGTATGTATTTTTGTATGTATACTGGTTTGTAGGTCCTATAGTTTCAACTAGGGGTTTGCATAAATCATTCAACTATTTATATTTATATTTGATTCGAAAGGTATCCGCACACCCCTAGTTGCTATACTTTAATATTATGCTCTAAATTAAAGGGACCTGGCACTCTTAAATGGGAAAGAGATGGATTGGTAATGGATTTATTGTTAATGGAATTCATTGTAAATCATTATTTTACTCACATTGCTTCCTCTGCCTTATCCAACAATCTCAATATAGCTCTGCCTGTTAACAATCCCAATTGTCTAAGGGTTTTCTCCTTGAGAGCATCTATACCAATCACCTCCTGACGCATGTACATAATTGTTGGATTTTTTAATGCACCTAATTCATTTGGAGCCAATGACAATAATAAATCAAACAATGTTGTTTTCGAGGGGAAATCACCTGTTTTTCGCTCACCTTAAAACAAAGTTTCAATAAGTTTTTATTAGAAATTAAAGTTACTAAAGTTTAACTGGTGTTCAATTTTTCTCAATATTGATGTAAACCCTCATTAATATTACGAGTGGGTTGTTTTAAACATGCAGTTCTAATGGATTGTGATAATATGTACTTAGTCTAATGAAAAATAAAGTTTCATGTAATGTTGATAATACATATGTGAACACTGGCATAAGTATAAGTAACATATTTCTAAGTGTTTAAATACTAACATTTATTTTCTAAGGACAATATTGTATATTATATAAATGATTTATCTTACCATCTTCTAAATGTAAACCAATAACAACATTGGACTCCACTCGTCTCTTTGCAGCTTCAACCATTTCTAGCATAGCTTTATTGGGCAAGTTGCAAAATCTTACTGTTGTTGTTAAATCTAGCACTTTATTGTGGTGTTTCAAGTCATACTCTTCAGACTGGAAGCCTTGTTTAACGCAGGCATCTTCTAATAGCTACAACAGTTTTTTTCTTATAATGAGACTCCAATGAATTGGCTTTTATTATAAGATAACCGTTAACGAAAGTATTATATTTACGCGTATACATGATATAAAATTATACATTCATAATAAAATTAAGCATTAGACTGCATACAGAATAGGTATTTTATTAATTATATTATATTTCATACTCAAAGTTTTGTTTACCTGCAAGATATTTGTATCAGCTGTACAGTGAATTTTAACTCTCCTTCCATTTGGAGTAAGAATAATAATATCTTTGGACATTGTATTTTATATAAAGGAGCCCAAATACGAACTTGATAACCAAACTCTCCTTTCAATCTATAAAATAAAATTTAGTTTAAAATTTTGTACTGTCATGAAATCAAATTCACTTTTGATGACCACAGATAACTATATGTCATGACATGACAGATAACCGGGAGATGTCAGTCATAGTGACACTGATATTCTACACTATCAATTTTTTTATATAGTTTTTACGGCCTTGCATTCAGTTCTTTCTAGTCTATTTTTATTAAACTTAACATTTATATAGCTTAGAACTTCTAAGTTCAAGTCATGCACTTCAGTCACTTTACTAGCAGCATCTACGGAGCATTGGAAATAACGCGAAAAGACACGATTAACTGCATTAAACTATACTCCTACACGCATGCCCATAACCGAGCAATTTTATGTTAAAATTTACTTTAACTCTTCTAGATCACAAGCTATTATTATTATCTAAATAATAATTCAATGCTGCGATATACGAATCATGTTACGTTCACGCCCAAACTTTCATTAAAAAATGGATTGTGATTAGATACAGAATACTCCTTGTTCACAGAAAATAAATTATTATTGTACTAGCTGACCCGGCAAACGTTGTTCTGCTATATAAAGTATATAATAAAACAGTAAAATAAATTTGTTTGTTCGGGCTAATCTCCGAAACTACTGGACGGATTCGAATGAAACTTT
>DWNR01002667.1:0-12705 GCA_018250455.1 Polygonus leo
TGCTGTACTGTTGCGGTGCCGGGATAGTGTGCTATGACCTGTCATAATCCTCTGTGAAGCAGTTATTGTGTTACGGTTTGTTAACTTACTTCTCAGGGGTAGCAACGCATCTGTTTTCAAATTTAGGCATGATTTAATTGTACTTGAGAACGATTACTGATGTCCATGGGCCATTGTTCATTGACAGGGACCATTTACCATCAGATGGACTCCATGCTCGTTTGCTACCTTTATACAATAAAAATGTTGTCCAAGGGTTTTTGTACAAGATACATAAAATTATTTTACAAGTTCCTTAGAGATTAAATCCGAGATGATCTCAGACAAGGCCAAATAATATTGAAAAGGGGGAGCGAATGTCATATCTGTGTATTTTCTCTTATTTATAGACGAACAATAGTGATGTCTTGTTTGATGTCTTTTATCTATTGTAATATTTCGAACAAAGAGGGTAAATACGACACTATAAGTAAGTAGATATAAAGCACTTACGAATAACATTGTATCTTATTTTAAAAAATCTGTAGGGGCCGTATTAATAAATTGAACTGAAGATTGAGATCGATCTTCAGTGCGGTTTATGCACTATATGATGGACTGAAAGCCGCGCTCAACATCCATCTCAATCTTGAGTCTTATTAATACGGCCTTAAGTTTAACAGGTGTGCATTATGCCGTTCGCCAGGGACGATCCTACTGTCACACACGTACCATTTCCACCGCGCTGCAGTTGTTTCTCAGCAATTTATGTTTTTGTCCGTTGCGGTGTGGTTGTCGGTCACATTGCGGTACAAGACGCGAGTTCTATCGACGCTTTTGTAGTCGACCTCAAGCTTTACCAAGTAGTCCTATCGGAGATTGGCTACAGTTCAAGGGCGGCAGTGACCACTTACTCCTGGGTAGACTGTATGTCCATGTGAAAATTTACTATACAAAAGGGGTGCTTTAGAATTTCATTAAATGTGAAATTGGTGAGTCCACGGAGATTGAAAAGTGGTGTTCATTGGTCGTAATGTGGTAGGATAGAGCCCGTCCGATAATTTTTGCCGCGCTTCGTATCAGTTTCGTAATCCTCTAATGGAAGAGTTCCTCACTCAGTGATTGCGACTAGATAAACTCCCTTAAACTGGGCAACTTTAATTGATACATTTAAATAATAAATATTACAATGTGTGTTTTTTACCAAAATTTGATTTTGAAAAGTGCCCGAAAGGTACCTTGGTACTCTGAGGATACATATCGGGATCCTATTTTATTAAACTTCGATGTTCACTCCGTCCGTCTTTCAATCTATACCAATGTCTTCCTTGGCCATGTGTAAATTGAACCCACGTATATGTACATTTGAAAATGTTACAGTGTGTGTATTATTATGATACTCGAAACAACAAATATGAAAAAAACTAAAAAAGGGTAAATATGACACGCACGGTAAATAAAATATGTATTAAACGCATATGTATAGTGTAGTTACGTTGTTTTTATATTACATTAACTGTGAACTAGCGGATTTGGAAAAAAATTGTAGTAGCATAAACCTTAACTTAACCATAAAGTTTCCGAATTACATCAAATATGAAAAGAGCGAGTGGACGGAGATTGAAAGGCGGTGTCCGGTGTCCGGTGTCCTTAATGCGGCGATAGGATCGTATCTGTATGCTAGTTGTACCCGCGCTTCGTATCATTTCCGTAATCTTCTAATGGATGAGCTCCAAGCCTAGCGTGCTCGTATAAATTGCCTTAAATTAGGTCTTTCGTAATTTTACTGAATGTGTGTGTATTATTATGGCTGCTATAATAACAGACAGCAAAAATTAAAAAGAGTGTACATTAGACACATCTCATAAACAGAAAGGCGGGATGATCCGCATAAGAATAAGTAATTTGTATCTGAAGTAGCATAAATTTGTAGTTGTTCATCAAATGTGAAAAGAGCGAGTGGACGGAGATTGAAAGGCGGTGTACGGTGTCCTTAATGCGGCTGATCGGATCCTAACCGTGCGATGTTGTCGCCGCGTTTGGTATCAGTTCCGTAATCCTCTAATGGAAGAGCTCCGGAATTGTAATAGGACACTCTTGGAGATTTAACATAATGTGTGTGTTTTACTATGGTTGTTATTAACTTAAAAATAAAAAGAGGGTACATAAGACACAAGTCGCATAGAAAGGCGGGAAGTTCCGCTTAAGAATAAGTAAATTGTATCCGATGTAGAATAAACCTGTTGTATTTTCCTGTTACATTAAATCAGCGAGTGGACGGAGATTGAAAGGCGGTGTCCGGTATCGTTAATGCGGCCGATCCGATCCGTGCAATGTTGTCGCCGCGTTGCGTGTCAGTTCCGTAATCCTCTAATGGAAGAGACCCACGCCTAGTGTGCTAATATAAATTGTCTTACATTAGGTATTTTATGCAATTCAAAGTCTAACTATTCGATCGAAAATTAATTTTGCGATGTACATAGCAAAATTAATTTATGCAACTAATTTCGGTTTTTAGGTTCCCAAGAAAAACTTAACGGAACTCTATTATTAACACTCCTCTATGCATCCGTCCGTCCATTATTTGTCTGTCCGTCTTCCACAGGGCTCTGGCATTGTAACAGAAACTCGCTTGAAGATTTTACATAGTGTGTGTATATTATTATGGCTGCTATAATAACATATAACAAAAATTAAAAAGAGGTTTCATTAGACACACGCCATAAATAGAAATGCGGGAAGTTCCACTTAAGAATAAGTAAATTGTATCCGATGTAGCATAAATCTGTTGTATTTTCCTGTTACATTAAATCAAAGAGTGGACGGAGATTGAAAGGCGGTGTCCGGTATCGTTAATGCGGCCGATCGGAACCGTGCGATGTTGTCGCCGCGTTTCGTATCAGTTCCGTAATCCTCTAATGGAATAGCTCCATGCCTAGTGTGCTCGTATAAATTGTGTAAAATTAGGTCTTTCGTACAATTGCTTCTCAGATGATTGGATCAAATGTGTACGTTGCAAAATAAGAAGTTTATGGTACGAATTTAGATTTCAGCGTATTTGAGTCTCTTGGACCGATATAGTTATAGTTTTAAGTGTTTTTTTTTATATCTACACCTAGCGATAAGGCAGACGGGCTACCTGATGGTAAGTAGTTACCGTCGCCTATGGACATTTGCAGCGTCAGAGGGACCGCCAGTGCATCGCCGGCTTTGGAGGAGAGCTCTTTTCGCGCCTTTTTTAAGAACTCCATATCATAGCGCACCGGAAATACCTAGTGTACCTAGTGTATTTATTGTAACAGTATTACTGTGGCCGTCTTAACAACAAACACAAAAAATAAAAAAGAGGATATATAAGACACGCTATTCTGTTTTATCAGCTATTTACCTTTATGAATATGAAAATTGTATCTGAAGACAATATAAAACTCGAGAGATTTTTTCGAATTACATTGTATAATATGAAATCAGCGATAAGTCGAAGATTGAAATGCGGTGTCCGATGTCCTTAATACGGCCGATGGAATACTGTTTGTGTGGTAGTTGTCGCCGCGCTTCGTATCAGTTTCGTAATCCTCTAGTGGAATAGCTCCATGCCTAGTGTGCTCGTATAAATTGCCTAAAATTAGGTTTTTCGTACAATTGCTTCTCAGATGATTCGATCGAATGTGTACGTTGCAAAATACAAATTAATTAATACGATTTACGATTTTTATTAAAAGTTATTGACAAAACTTGATTGTCTGTTTGTCTATCACAAGGCTGGTAACCCTTGAACCGAAATAAATGTAGAGTGTATTACTCAGTTACAACGCCATGTGTATTTAAATTCAGAATGTACTCTTAAACGAATGATCGAACAATATTAAATATAACACCTTGGTGGTAACACTCATTCATGCAGTGAATATCTTATTCCTCAGGGGTAGCAACGTATGTGTGGTCAGTCTCTAGTAATCCACTTACCAACACGTAAATTACGATAAAAATATCGAAAATTCTGGGATTTGTCTTCTTGTAAGAAGCAGGAATCTTATCGACTAGTTCCGTATTCTTCGCTAAGGTTTAAATATTCTAGTCATAAAACGTCCTCGGTATCAGGTCGGACCGTCTGTAATCCGGTAATGGGAACCGCGGTATCAGCACCCGAAAGCTTTCGATGGAGCTTTATGTGCGATTCTTGAACTTTTATCTCCGCCCCTGTTGTGTATGTACAAGTAGGTGTACGATACTATATATCTATGTTATCAGGGTCTTTTCTTAACAAATACTTCATAGTACTTGTATCCTATTTCTGTATAACAGAGAAGTCGTATTGCTCAATTCTTAAATGACTAACTGTAAACACATATGTACTATGTTTGTTGTTAAAAATGATACATGGTAATCCCACAGACAAGAGATATGGATACCAGTCATTCTTATACACTTAACACACTTGACAGACATTCTAGTCCTTTAGGATAGGAACGCATTGCAAGATACTGGCGGCAGTAGCTATTTATTTCACTCGTACTAATTTCCTTCTCTATAGTAGAAATGTAGTAAAGGAGTTTACAAACCACCTGATGGAAGGAGGTCTGATTTTAAGTAACACCACTACCCCAGAAGAAGAAGCGCGATGCCTCCCATGAGAAATTGAAATTGTTTGCCTTGTGAGACCAGCAGTGGACCTCAAAAGGCTGAAGGATGGTTGAATAGTAGCCAATCCGCGCGTTTCCAAAATCGCAATACAAACATTTATTCACGAACGATTAAGATTAAAGATAGCGGTGGTTTTCCCACATCGCACTAAACGAATTCTATCACCCATCAAACCTTACCTCTGCACAATAAATAAGACGCTGGTTTTCATCTCGTACTCATTATCGATAATACGCCGGCATTGATATGCAAATTTTATTCCTTGTGCGAGACCGCCCCACTTCGTCCGTTATTGTGAAAGAATTGAAACGTTTTGTAAAGTTTCTCGTTTATTATGGTTGGTATTTCTTTGTCGAATCGCTTTGGAATTGTCGAAATATTCCTGACATTCTAAATTATGTTAAATTTTAAAATAGTTAATTTTTTTAGGAAACATGGGGTTAAAAAGGAAAACCGCATGGTTTGTAAGAGCCAGTAATTTGCGTTAGTCCATCAAAGTGGCGCGCGTCGAATAAAGATTCATGAATCTTCCTTCTCTCCTCTTCAAAGCTTTTTCAAATCATTTTTTTTCTAGCAGACGTATAAAATACCTATGAGACATATGAAAACGATTAAATTTTTTGTTGTGTTTAGCATCGAGATACATAGGTAAACATGTAAGTAGGTTGTCAAAAATAAGAAAAACGTTTCCGTCGAACCGAAGCAAAGTGAGTTACCCAAATTTCTTCGGCAAGTGACACAAAAATATATAAGCAAACTTTATTTATATTCCGCCGCGTCTTTTAAATTTAGATGTCTTGCAGCTCAATGAACCAGGGAAAATTTCTCTCACGGCGTCAATTTTTTTTCAGAAGATTGGAAAAGTTTCGTCAATGACTGGAAGTTTAGGGGAGCGTTTATCTCGGTTCACCGTTACGCCGATAATATGGAATCATCCTACTATGAAATGAAAGCATTTTCAGTTGAAGTACCGAGACGTTAGAGTCAGGTTAACGAAAATCTGAAGTGAGTCGTTATGAAGTCGGAATTGTGACAAACGAAAGCGAACAATACGGTTCGCGTGGAGCATCTAAATTTGAAAGACGTAGAAAACTTTTGAAATAAAATAAATGGAGTTTGTCCGTTCCAGGGCGAAGGGGCTATTATTACTTTGCGCATTTAATTCTGAGCCACTCTTAATTTGTAAGTGGCATATTCACCCCTTTGTGAACTCTGAACACACTTTGGAAATCCGCTCTACCTTATTATGATTGCTCTTTTAAATCTCGACTTTTGTCGTTGACGTATCTATAGCAGTGATTTCAGCATCTTCGTGTAATAAAAGAGCATGCAACAGTAGTCAAGTATCAAGAAATGACCAATATCAACTTTTCTGTACTAATAACTTCTGTACTTATAAATTCTATTATTGTAAACATTTAAATGTAACGTTTATTGAAATTTTATCATTTACTTTGACGAAGGTTTTATTTTGTAGAAATTTCAAGTCACTTACAGTCAATAAACTTTTGACAAATGATCTTGTCTCCAAACTTTCATTTCCTTTTTTCGTTGCATGCGGAAATATCTTCAATCTCGCTTATGAAAACCAACGACAACTTGTAAATGGGAAATACTTTGTCGAGCGTAATTACATCTCGCTAATTTCCTGGTGAAAAATGAAATATTTCAAGACGAGCCTTTTTTTTGGAATTGGCGGAGGAAACACATCGCTTCTACAGACAAATTAAAATGATTCGCGAAAGAAGCCAATGTTTGTTTGTTTTTGATACGTTTCTTTTGATGTAATTGGAACTGCAATTTCTCAAGTTATTTCAGCAGCAAGGAATAACATTTCATTGGTTTCGCAAATACTTTATTTTTAAAAATATAAAGATTCCGTAGAAAAGTCTCACTGAAAGAAAGTATTTGATTAAATACATTGGCTTCTGTAAATTCACTACAAGATAAATGTCATCTCTAACTATTCATGTTGATACAACCTACATCGTAGTTGTGTCTCAAGATTGTCGACCAATAAACACGTTAACAAACTTTCAGCGTCCAAAGCAACTGTTGTGGTCAGATCAATACTCTCCGTGATATACGGTTGGTTTGACATCGCTCGGCTGCTCGGTGGATTTACGATGTATCTAGTGTTGTATCCAGACACCCGCAAATCCGTCACAGTATCGTTGCAATATTGTCGGATCGTAAACGCAATACCACTGGAATCTGTTGTTGAATTTGAAACATTGACGATGTACTAAAATCACAAGAGCATAGAACTTCTAAAGCAAAACATGGTGTTGATAAAACAAAAAATGGTGAAGTTCGAGCCGGATACGAAGGATTTCGTACCAGAGCGCAATATACAACGTTATATTTGATGTTAGTTTATGTACACAAATATTGCTATACTCGTAGATGCTATATTTATACGAACTTGTAAATATACTATATCGATATATACGATATCGAATACTTGTAAAAAATTAGCGTCTATTAGGTTTTAAAGATGACCGACCTACTAATGTAACCTGAACCTAACCTATAAATGTGACCTGAAAAAAAACGGATGGAGGACGAACAATGGGAAGCGAAGCTTTGTAGTAGGGTCCCTTTGGGTACGGAATCTTAAGTTAATTATTTTTTTTTCTATTTTTCGGCAATGAAATTATACAATTTTTCTCCTTTTAGGTATATAGCTTCCTCCAAAAACCTTTATTATATTTCATTTCACTAAAGCCTTTCTTCACCGCCATACATCATCAAAACGTTAATATTGATAACCGTTAACCCTAAGGCTGTCGTATATTCTCGGGAGCCAGATTAAAAAGATATACTGCCAATATCCAGTAAGGCTTGGGGCCTTTTCCAGTACTTATACGATATAGTACACGCAGGGTTGTTGCAGCTGGGTTCTTCTCTAATATATCACGATATCGACGATGTCGCGGGCAGCTGTCGCCTCGGAAATTGTCTCCTGTCCGGTGGACGCCGGCCGACGCTAACAAAACAAAGTGCGTCCGACGAGAGCCACTTTGTATCCAATATTGTTTATAAACTGAGTAACCGTTCGTTTCCGTGATTCGTTTGAGATGACGATCTGAACATTAAGTAGGTTTTCTATTTTGATTTTTATTGATTACTGTAATATACTTAATATTGTTACTTTTTATATTCGCGATCATCGCTGACAATTTTTTGCTATTAATACTTGATGCTAAAACACAGAAACTCAAAACTAACTGACAGGTGAGCCACGCGGTTGCAATTCGCCAAGTGGAGAGTCAGGGTGCGCCAAGGAACTTCGTTTATAAATTCTATTAATGGGTTCGGTATTTAAATCTGGCATACACAATTTGGAAGATCATTATGCTGGTGCACCAGGTGACTCGACATTCATCCCAATACATTATTAAATTGGGATAATGGCTACGAGTCAACTCACATAATGATAAGAATTTAGGCAATAGTTTCCCACGCTGGCCTGTCTTAGAGTACAGCAAACATAGTCTTCTCCGAAAACTAAGTTATAATAAAAAACATGCGCTTAATTTCTAAGACGGTCACATGCTTAGGATATAAGCCCCGAATATACATTGTGGGAGAACTAAATTTTACTCTCTCGCTAGATTATCAATATATGCATAAGGGATAATCATTACTCCATAAATAATATTTTAAAACGAATCCTGGATTTGTATCGTATTTTTTGCTTATCCAAAACCGTAGTCCACGAAACCAACATTATGTCGCGGTCACGTGCGGCGCGGTATTAAATGCCAGCATTTACAAGTCACATAGTTATTTCGTTCGATTTTATATTGCTGCGGATTTAAATTGTGAGCGGATTGTGTAGCAATATTGATTCTTCCTATTTAATATTCGAATATTCGGAGTCGAACTAAGATGTCATTATTTTGTCGCTGAATTAAAACTTTGGTTTACGAAGGCATCACGCCGCGGTCACGTGCGGCGCTGATTGGTGCGGTATTAAATTCCAGCATTAACGACTCACGCAGAGTTGCCGGTCAAATTGATATGGCTGCGGGTTTTAAATTGTGAGCGGATTTGTAGCGACGTTGTTGGTTGCATCCTTTTTCATATGCTTATTTTCTAAGTCGAACCGTCATTTGATCCTATTTTCTATCAGGCGTTAAACGACAAAAAGGTCTTATACCTTCATTCATTTCTAAGATATGTTTTTAACTGCTTTTATTAGTTATATATGCATATGCAATTATATTTTATTTTCCTATTTATAGATCTAATTATTAATGATGCCTGCAATAGTTAGCACGGAATTAAATATTTATTACAAGGGTACACGTTTACTACGTTTGCATGTCTGTTGACGCAGAATGTATCGATATGATATCTACTAAAGCAACAGTTTTTCTTTCGCTGTCTGAATGGATATGGTAATCCAGGTTATCACTTTAATTGTATTTCGTTTGAATAGTTGTAGTTAATCGGCTGATCATGAGAATAACGCATCAATCTTCATCCGTTTTTCCAAAGTCCTTGCAAGTAAACGGTTTGAATTTATTAATTTACCGGACCAGTATTCAGGTGACATATTTCACCAGACTTTATCAAGCAGGTATTTTCTGATTGGAATTATATTCCAATTCCATTGATATATCACTATTGCTATTGACAAATACCTATACATATTTCAGTTGGACTCTTTGATAATCCTCTAACAATAGAGGAGGGAAAATACCAATGTGTGCGTAGAGAGTCAAATTGAATTAACATCCGTTGTGACTCGTGTTTGGATCACATGGAAGGATCGGGAAATATTTCCAGGAATATTCCATGTTTCCCGTGGCGTGTCAACGAGGAAGAAGTTAGATGAGTTTAGTCGCACGGGGACGGCTCAAAATAATTGGAAACAGGACGGAATTGCTTGGTGTAGCCAGCTTGTTTGATTTCGTTCCCATCGTGGATGTACATGTTCAGAATTAAAATACGAATTGTAAGTCGTGCGCGAAACAAGTTGTGTGGATGTGTAAAATCGGGAGCGAGTTTAATTTGTTTAATTTTGATCCTATTTGTATTAAGATTAATACTCAATGGGAACATGCATATTGGACTCTTAAAGCTTTAAGGACCTTATTAATAAAGTGAACTCAAGAATAAGTTCGATCTTGAGTGCGGTTTTAAGTCCATCGTATAGTACTGAAAACCCACTCAAGATCGATCTCAGTCTTGAGTTCACTTTATTAATGTGACTCTAAAATTTGTTGTCAATTCGCATGTTTGTTGAGATACAGCCCTCTGACAGACGGTAGGATGGACAAAGAATTTCTAGCAATAGGACCCGATTTGATTATATTATTAATAGGACCCTTTGGCATCGTTTAGGTACGGAACTCTAAAAAAACATTCTATAAGCTGAATACTTCAAACTTATTACACCTATAGCAGTATCGACCCCTTTGTATACAAAAGCGACTCACACTTGGTCTATTTTATTAGTTTATTGTACAAATTGTGTTTGGACGTATGTTTTGTGACTACATAGATGGGGATACTGATTTAATTTAACTTTTAAGGTAAATTTAGATTTTTTAGCTATTCAAAAAAAGTTGTCTAACAAAGTTGTAAAAAGATTAGTATAGTTTAGAATTGAAGTACCAGGAGGGCAATGTGCGGAAGAGCTTACGCGCAATTTCGCAGCGGCGTTGCCGAGACTCGGGACCCTCGTCACAGTCCCGTTGCTCTCTAGTAACCTGGGAATAGTTATGAATCAACAAGCAGGAATCACGTGATAGAATTGACGTTTTATTGGTAGTGTAGTGAAATTCCACTTGTATTGTTAGTTTATAGTTTGAACGATTTTGATCAATACGATACGTGTCATGGTTACTATAAAACGGTCTGACACATAGTCATTATAATTCATGGACTGTTCAAAGCTTTGGAAATCTCTGATATCATTAAATAACATATACAAATGCATAATGAGAGATGACCTTCAAAGTCCCTACAAGTAAAAGTATTCCTGACACTAAGTAGTACTATTGACGTGAGGAAACGTCAAAATATTGCTAGAGTTTGTTATGACTAATTACTTTTAATTTCTGTAATCTGCGACGCCATAAACAATAAGTTTATTTAAGGTACAACTCACTCAATCCTAAAAACAAAGCGATACGATGACATCGCTCCCACAGGGACATTAACGGGACATAATAAAAACGCTGTAAATCGGTCTAAGGCCGGACGAAAATGAAAAAGTAATATCCAGGCGCCGTAAACTTTCGACTTATTAATTTGAAGATCGTAAAATAAAGGCTCGCTTCTGACGTTTATTAATCTGCGTAATCAGGACAAGGGGGCCGGCGCAAAAACTGGCCGTAATAAAAACATGCCCCGATACGCGCCCATCGGACCGTGAAAAGCGCCCCTTGTATTCACGATACCCCGGTACCGTCACAAAAACCGCGCTAAATAGAAACTCATCGTTTTGTAAAAACGTCGCTTTAAAATTCATTTTTTTTGCCGTCCTTCCAAATTATTTTAGTGGTAACCACCTCTTTTTGTGGTTTTTCATGTAAACAGATAGGAAGCTAATTAAGTTAATGATTTTATGGGGCATTTGTATTAGAAAATAGACTAACTTTTGATGATATTTTTTTTTGTAGTTGTTTTTTGTTATTTTTTCTATGATACTTCTCTAACCTTAGACTATTTATTGTAAACATGTTACACAATGTCGTAAATATGTTGTCTAGAATACTTTCAGATTGCGAGTTTCTATTTAACTGTTTTTGAGTCTGGAATTAATTTCTGCGTATAGTAATAAGTACATAATCTGTAGTAGTACATAATGTCCTCGAATAGTTAATATTATAATATTGCAAACATAATTATTTATTTAAGAAATGTGGTTCGCTGAAATTGAACGCAGCGAATTAGTTTCGGCCAAACAAATAGCATTCGTAAAAAAGCTGCTAGAATTCCGGGACATTTTGGGCAGGGCAGTGAAAATGCAGTCTGCATTGCAGTAATGTTACGTTATGCTGCGACCCTGGGGCTGGCCCGGGCCTATGTCACGTCGGTATGCGGCTTACGCTTATCTGAATAATAATGTGCCTTATAAAGATGGTCTGGATGAAACAATCCATGCTAGTGCCGTCCGGGTTCAAAAGATTACGTCTTTAAGTGAAGATTGCTTTACATTTGAGATGTAGTAATATATTTAGTATATTAATATATTGAGGTAGACATTGTTAAGTGATTGACAAGTGTTAAATGAAAAATCTAGTGCGGATAAAAATTGTACATAAAGATTTTTTTCCTTGTATCAACAGATGACGTTGTAATGTTAGATTAGATAATGTTGACGCTGAAATGTTAGCTAGCAACATAGGATCTATTACAACATATTTTTAACATATTTTAGTTTAAGCGGCTACAATAATTTTGTAAAATAATCGAGTGTAGCTTTTACTGTTCAAGGATTACAGACGTTACGTCCTTGTGACAGACGGAGGAACGGACGGACAGCGATATCCTAGTAAATAGGTTCCCTTCGAGCCTAGAATCGTAAAATAATTCATATTTTTCCTATTAGCTGTTGCTTGCAGAATTACTCCTAAGAATAACCTTACAAAAAATTAAATTACATTACATCAATACTTTTGCGAAAACATCAGTTTCTTGGTAAAATATTTTACTCAATGTAGTAAGTAGTAAGTAAGTGCATTCACACAACTCACTAACCTCTCGCTATTGTATTAATTTCTGTTCAATAATATTTTGTCAAAAACCTACATCTTTTTTTCTGCTCCTAATATTTTTTTTTATTTGTTATAGGTAAGTTATAAACGAAGAAAAAAAATGGCAACCGGAATGCGAAACGAATAAATTTCTGCAATAAAAGTACCAGGGTACAATAGGCGGTAAGAGTCGAAAGTGTTTGAATTCGCAGGGGAGAACAAACCCCTGCATCCCCACGCAGGACCGCACGGGAGAGCGTCGAAGTGCCGTAATGGCCGCGTGATTGAATTGCCGTATCTTCGCCGCTTCATAACCCCTGGTATATATTGAGTTAATTTTGCTCCGGTCTTCTACGGTTATCTATCC
>DWNR01002668.1:0-12701 GCA_018250455.1 Polygonus leo
ACTCTCCTCATACAAACACGCCGATTTCGGAGACTCTTGACACCTCCTTCAGACAGCACACGATCAATTTGAACATGTCTCAAACCTTTAAAATGACAAGACATATATAAATAGAAATATTAATACTACGGACTATATGCACATATACGAGGGCTACAGAAAACGACACGAAAACTCACGAATGTAGGTACTTCATACGTCGCTTTCATTCATTATAATCCAGCAGTTAATCACCCTACCTGGCTGCGACAGCAACAGCCATGTCCCGCATTAACCCAATTTTAACATTAATAATATTTTCATAAGCTCGCCGCTTCATGTCATCGTTACGTGAGAGCGAGCTGCCTACATTAGCTACTTGTGCAATTTTGCTCATAATCATGCGTGCCTTTTGAAATAAAAAATATTCTTTGCACAATTATTTTATAACATTACAAAATAACTATGACTTGCCGCGGCTTCATGAACGTTAGCAATCACTCCCAAATACCGTTGAATACATTATGCTGACTAAAGATAAGTTTGCTATCCTTGAGTACTAAGGTAAATGTCATAAACTGCCTTTTTATATCTAAACCTAGCGATAATTCAGACGGGCTACCTGATGGTAATTAGTCAGCGTTGCCTATGGACCACCAACAGCAAATCATTTATTTGCAACACCAGAGAGACTGCCAATGCATCGCCTCGCTTTGGAGAAGAGCTCTTTTCGCGCCTTTTTTGAAGAACTCCATGTCATGGCGTACCGCGAATATTTATTTGTGTTACTCCTCTATTTTTCTTTTTTTTTTCACAATCGTATTCGTATTTGTTTACAAACAATGCTTTTGTAAATTGCGCGGATTTTTGTAAGATAAAATTATCTTAATTTAATAATTACCTTATTTTATATTCAGTCGGATTAAATAATCAGACATAATAAACATAAATTTCCACAAAGTAACGCGTGATATTATCGACTTTATATTATTGTAGGTTTTCGATTATGTAACAGAAATGAAATTGCTTTAGACGATAAGACCGTCTTTTGTTTGTGTTACTTTACTATTTTATTTTTGCTCTATTGTATATCTTTTGTGGTATATAAAATATGAAGAGTGTGTTTGTCAATGTATTTATTTCATTGACTAAAATATACATATATGAGCTTAGAAAAACGAAAACTTGTCCCCAAAACACACAGAGACGCATGCGGGAGCTAGCTAATAAAAATTTCATGCTACGCATTCACATCATTATAACGGCTAAGAGCAAAGAGAAGACACCTCAATATATTATTCAAGTCCCTGCTCCAAAGGATGCAGTACTTCGTGAATAACGCTGGCTAATGAAAAATGGAAATTATAATTGCTTCGTATACTTTAGGACTTTTACTCACAACAGTAGATGTCAATACCGCGTGCGACGCCACGGGCAGAAGTTACTTATACAATAGTCCGTTTGTCATGTGGTAGAACTCGTGTTGTTCAACCGGGGAAGTCCCACCGCCACCCTCATAATCCTCCGTGAAGCAATTTATTGTGTTTCGGTTTGGAAAGAAGTGGTTGTCGGCTATACTTATAAACGAGGCGAACATCTTAGTCCTCAAGGGTAGTGACGCATTTGTGATCGACCTTGGGTCAATCGTACTCGTTTGCTACCTTTACACAATAAAAAAGTTCTATTAAAGGAGATTTGACAGGTAAAACTCCTGTACTTCCAACGGTATGTTCCTAACTACTAGGTACCGCTACCGCCCTCATGATCCTCCATGAAGCAAGTTTTGCGTATTGTTTTGTAGTAGTTGCGGGCTATACTTACGAACGAGGTGAACATCTTAGTCCTCTGGAGTAGCAACGCATGTGTGCTCAACTTTAGGTACGATTAAAACGATTTGTGTTACTTCACTTATATATTTTTTTTGCTGTATTAAAAATGAAAGAATGTATCTATCTATCTATTTACTTATTTATGTTAAATATATTCTGAACATATCCGAGCTAGGAAAATTAAAACCCCTTTCTCAAAACTCACAAAGTCTCATGCAGGGAGCTAATAACAATTTCATGCTACGCATTCACATCATTATAACGGCTAAGAGCAAAGAGAAGACACCTCAATATATTATTCAAGTCCCTGCTCCAAGGGATGCGATACTTGTGCGTCCTTCGGGATAATTAACGCTGAGTAATGAAAAATGAAAATTTTAAATACGAGTCCATAAAATGCTTTGTAAAAGCCTAGGAGTCTATAAAATGCTTTGAAAAAACCTAGGAATATTGTATAGTAATGTGGTTAAGAATAGTGTTATAATTATGATGCCGTTAAAAAGGGGACATTTAAGTTTAGAGAGATAAAGGCAAAATAAACTGGCTAAGTGCGAGTCGGATGAATACAAAGGGTTCCACCACTACCACCTACCACTTCTACTACTACCACTTCATTTCTGATATAATAATGGTCGCTGGTAACTTTACAACTTTTAGCTGTTATTTCTAGCACTCCTTCCTGCCACATTTCTTCATCTCCCCTTTCATGTCATTGACGCCATTTTTCTTTAGAATTTTTCTTCCTAATATTATGCTAGTATTCCTATTTAGTCAGGTGACCCGTATACCCGTTTGTTACATCAATTTGGATTCTGTGGCGTATAAAATTGTCTCCGAAATCGTCGTGTTTGTATGAGGAGAGTTATGAAAGTGGAAGAAGCTAGGCAAGTATGTCGGAACCGTGCCATTTGGCGCTCGATACTCTCTGCCTACCCCGTTAGAGATTTGGCGTGAAAATGTGTGTGTGTATAAAATTGTAAATGAAATTTTAAAAATGTCAGCCTTACGAAACGATTACTTTTCGAATATTTCTATATTGTACACATGTTGCAATCTTACCTATACGTTCATAGACTACCAGATAACAATAATCACTGACTGACTGAAGGCCTTAAAGAGATCGTCATACGTGATGTCTGAGAAGTAGCATCTACGATTTACTAACAAAATTATTTTATATAGGATCGGCGATGGACAGACAACCCGCGTCACGCAGTGGAAACCATATCGGTCTGCCACGCAGAGGGTCCCGGGTTCGACTCCCGGCCAGACAGAAATTTGAATGATGAATTTAGATTTCTGTTCTGGGTCTGGGTGTTTGTGCATACGTCTTGTGCGCTATGGACACGCACCCACGATACAGGGAATCCTAGTGTGGGGTTATGAGTGTATAAAGTCTTATTTTTTTTATTTTATCTTTATTCCCAATGTCACCAAAATTCTTCCTTGCATCTTAATCTCGCCTAAATGTCTCAACTCATCTAATATATCCTTGTCACTTCCAGTCCACATGATGTACATGGTGTGGATTAGTACGTTTCCATAATCACCATGCTCATTAGTGGCTTTACACGTATTAGCTGCTAAGCCCTGATATAGTTACGTGTAGGTGTTGGAAGCCCATGGTTTACTTATAGATAGCATGGGAGGCGTAATGTAATACTAAAGGGATTAGAGTACGATTCCCGACGAGGCATTTAAAGAGTTCAACCTTTGCTTCCATCCTTTTGATGGTAAATTGTCACTGCTTTTTCCATTTAAAAGTTTTAAAGTTTACTTTGTATAAAATACGTATTTTGTTATCATATGAAGGAAGCAAACTGACCTGTAGTCCACCAGGTAAGTAGACACTGACGCCATTGGACAGAAATCAATACCAAGTACAATAAATCGTACCTGAGGTTAAACGAAAATGCGTTGCTACCTCTAAGGACTAATATGCTTGTTGACTCATATGTAAGTATAGCCGGAAAAGATATCCTTTCAAAGCCGAAACAAAAAAAAATCTACATGAAGAATTATGAAGGTGGCAATAGTAACGGTCGAAATTTACAATTTCTATTAAATGTTTTTTTTTCATTAACATAAAAGTTGAATCCCATTAAATTTAATTACACAAATGCCTTCTATTTGTTAGCGAACTACTTCATATATAAAACATATCTGTTTCACGCTAGCCCCACTTCCTCTTAAGCCTACATAAAGGACAGTCGCCATGTGTAGATAACGCACAATAGACTATTATGTCTGTTTGTGCTACATTGTGCTGGACATTGTGACGGCTACTGACAGAGAATGTCATTTGGAAATAAAATATACTAGTTTTTACACTCGGGCTTACACGTAACTGAGCACTTTGTACTGCAATTTCTGCACATTTAATATTGAAGCGGTTTCTATTCTGTGGACACAAGTAATTAACTATAATATGGGGAGATTTTAGTGAGAGGGGGACAAAATATTTATTTAGAATATTTTTGGTATATCTATCTGTATGTTTTACATTTATCACATAAAAAGTATACGTAAAATTTATTGTTTAATTTTTGGTATTTTGCTTGCCTTGCTTACTGGTGTGTCCAATTTAAAACTTATACATTTTATCGCCTAAAACAACGAATGAGCCAAATCAAAGATGTAATTTGAATATAATATAGATTCGAAATAGGTGACTAAATTGTATAATACCATATGGTATTAAATATGGTATTAAATAGGTGACTAAATTGTATAATACCATATTTGCATATGCAAAGCTGCGGTCAAAAACTAATTTACACGAATGATATGTAAATTGTGTTTTACTTATATGATATTTCTTGATTATAATATTGAAATTTCTTTTCTTTCTTTGTCTTTGCCATAATTTTATGCTGAAGTCCACGCAGAAACCGGGACCATAAACTAGCCGTGTATAAAACTCGAAAAATATAATATTGTGTTTGAAAAAGTAGTCTTTTCTGGAAAAAATACTTGAAAAGGACATTTAAGGAGCGCTGTCACGAAGGACACAACTTGGAGGTTTCATAATGGGCTGTTAAAAGTCCACCGTACTTTACACAGTTTTAATTACTTATTTATGAGTTCTGAAAGCTATCCCGATGGCCGATGGAAATATTTGAAAGCAAGTTTTAACTTTATTTTTTAAGTGTTAATGAAGAGGTCTTTGACTTGAATGACGGTTTTAGGGTTCTGTGCGTAAAGGGTACAAACGGAACCCTGTTGCTAATACTTCGCTGTTCGTTAGTCCGTCACTCGGTTGTATCTCTTGAACTGTAATAGGTAGTATTGGACTTGAAATAACTTGAAATTTCACTGAATATACCATTGCTACAACGGTTTGTTTCTTTGTTTGACCGCGCTAATCTCAGGAACTACGGGTTCGAATTGAAAAAATATTTTTGTGTTGAATAGTTCATTCATAGAGGAAGGCTATATCACATCACGCTTCTAATAGGAGCAGAGTAGCAACGGAAAATGTTGCAAAAATGGGGAAAATTTGACCCACTCTCTCTTATATGACGCAAACGAAGTTGCGCGGGTCAGCTATTAAGAAAATTAAAATACAACCTATAAGTATCCGGTATCTTCGCTGTTTTTCCAGCTTACCTTATGAACCAATATAGGTGTTTTTTTAATTTTTACACTAAATGTTTATAAGTACAAATACTATAATAACTATATATAATGTATACTATAATAATATATAACTATAAAAGTAAGTAAGTAAGTAAGAGACCCTAAAAGGTATATTAAAATAAATGTTTTAAAATATTCAAAGAGTCTATTTATTTCGTCTTTATTACAGGCTCTTAACTTCAATGCACTAAAATACTTAAACTAAACTGCATATAATTCTCGAATGACAAAATTCATAGTAATTTAACTAACTAAGTATCGTACGAAATTTCAGAGCTAAGTTGTGAGTGGAAATTGTCAAACGCTCAAAACTTCGCAGACCAGTGTTTATTTTGGTTAGCGTCCCTTTGTTGGCACCTGACTTTGTCGTCCTCACTAATATAATAAATGAGATTGTTAGTTGGTTTGTTTGTTACGATTTTACACTTTAACTTCTCAACCAGTCATGTAAAATTGGTCATTCATGAAGTTCCTCATAATCCTCCGTGAAGCAATTCTTGTGTTTCGGTTTGGAGAGGCATGGTTGCCGGCTATGCGAGACGAACATCTTAGTCCTCAGGGGCAACAACGCACCTGTGATCAAATTCAGGTATGATTCAATCGTACTTGGGGATGATTATTGATGTCCATGGGCGGCAGTGACCACTTACCATCAGGTGAACTGCCTGCTCGTTTGCTACCTTCATTCGATAAAAAAAATCATTCCAAAGTGGATTTAATAAAAAGTGGATACTGTTGGATTTTAAAATAAAAATTGTTTTGTGAATAGTAGGCAGACAATAGTCTTGTGAAAACTTTATTCTTCGTTGATCCATTGTCCCGTTGTGTTATGGATCCAGTGAGAATCTTGCCTTTAGAACCAGTTCTACATTTGAATCTGTTGAGAATTTCTTTCTTCAAGAGTTATTCTCTGATCTATAATAGATCCATTGAGGATTGTATTTTTAATATAATCGTCGCAAAAGAGTTTCGATTTATTATATTACACAGATGTGATTTCCATTGCAATTGATTAAAGTCACGTCTGTGATCAATTGTAGATGGATTGCTAGGTTATGTTATATATCCCAGGTGGTAGAACTCATGTACTTCGACCGGGGAGGTACCACCGCCATCCTCATAACCTTAAGTAGGATTTAATCGTACTCGGGGATGATCACCATGGGCGGCATTGGCCACTTACTTATGTTTTTTTTTATTGTGTAAAGGTAGCAAACGAGCATGCAGTCCACCTGATGGTAAGTGGCCACTGCCGCCCATGGACATTAGTAATCATCCACAAGTACGATTGAGTCATATCTAAGTTTGATCACAGATGCGCTGCTACCCCTAAGGACATAGATGTTCGCCTCGCGTTTCAGTATAGCCGGCAACCACGCCTCTCCATACCGAAACACAATAAATCGCTTCACGGAGGCATGAGGGTGGCGGTGGTATCTCCCCGGTCGAACTACATGAGTTCTACCACCTTAGTGAAACCTTTATGTCGATAAAAAAACTCACTTCATGTTGACTTTCTAATTTTTACTTAATTCAATTAAATGCGTTTACGGCCTTAATCTACTGATAGACAGATATAAGTAAGCGTTTTGGATTCAGATCCACCACCCTTGTACTAAATAGATTTCTAAAAAAATCTAAGGTATTATGAAACTCAAGTCACTTGAGATGTACCAGAAAAACCTCGTGATATTTTATTCAAAACACAACACAAATAATAACAAGTATAAACAGCTAACTGTATGCTCATCTCACAAACAGGGTTCATTAGATGAGACATCTGAGACGAGACATCATACAATTGTTCACAATTAACTTTACTTATATGAATCGTAAGAAAACAACTTCTGTGTGAGTACAAATTCCTCGGAAACGTATAATATTGGCGCTGAACATCTTTTCGTACCTAAAGTTTGTCAACAGGACTTGTTTAATCGAATGAAAGTGGCAAATGCATGCAGTCCACTTGATGATAAGTGGGCACTGCCGCCCATGGACATGAGTAATCATTCCACAAGTACGACTGTACCTGATTTAATTGTACCTATGGTCGACCACAGATGCGTTGCTACCCCTAGGACTAAGTTGTTCGCCTCGTTCGTAAGTGCAGCCGGCACCTACGCCTCTCCAAACCGAAACACAAGAATTGCTTCACGGAGCATTATGAGGGTGGCGGTGGCCCCTCCCCGGTCGGACTACATGAGTTCTACCGCCTGTAAATTAAACATTACTCAGTCGATTTTATATCGGTAGTGTGATAGGCACTTGTTTTTCTCTTTTTAGTTCTTTTTTACGGAGTTGGGTTTTTTTGTGTTTTAATAATTTTATTCGTATAGATTTTATTATACAGACTCAAGATACTATTATAAACGGTATATTCTTTCACCCACCCACAAATCCCATTAGCCAGCAAAGCCAAGTAAATTCGTTTACTTCTCAGCTCGGCGAATTAATTCGATCGTGGCGCCCTCTGGAGAGATCAAACTCAATAAGCTGACATGTAAATAACATTTGTGTACTGTAACCTTATGTGACACTTCATTTGGAAGCTTCTAATTAAGTCAATTGTAAAAATTTATTATGTGAAAAAACTAAAAATAAACGTATAAAAAATCAATAGTAACATTTAATACCTACTTTCTTGTGGTAGTTTAATGAAGTCAAATTAGTAACTACTAATATTCGCAAGAATATGTGAGATCTTCTTTTTTCAGAAGGGTAGCAGACGAGCATGCAGTGCACCTGATAGTAAGTAGTCACTGCCGCCCATGAATATTATAGTCATTCCCTGATATAATTTAATAGTACCTGAGATTCACCACAAATGAGTTGCTACCCCTGAGAACTAAGATGTTCGCCGCTTTCGTAAGTATAGCCGATAACCACTCCTCTTCAACCCGAAATGCTACAATTGTTTCACGGAGGATTATGTGGGTGGGTGGCGGTGATACCTCTCCGGTCGAACTAGACGAGTTCTACCACCTGGTAATAAAAATGGAATAAAAAAGATAAAACGACAACGATCATGCTGATCATTTTTGGAAGTCGATCTTTGTGGTGGACCTCAAGGTCAACAGGACTGCAGTCCTCAGTGCTGATGACGTTGACTACAGGTATCCTTGGGCGACAGTGTCCACTTACCATCAGTTTCAAAGTACAACTACCATTAAAACAAATGTATACCATATATTATTCGCTGGCTTCTCCTGTACTAAAACTTGTGTTTAATCCTGTATTAAAAAGAAAGTCGCTGAATAATTTATTAAATAACATGTTTTCAATTTAGTTTAATGTTTTATGACATCTGACAAAAATTTCAAAACATGTACGAGAAAATGAACACTATAAAATAAATACATGGAATATACAAACCAGAAACATGAGTTATTGACGTCCAAACACGCACGAAAATATTCAACATAAATCACCAATCTGACATATTGAATATGTTTAAATGAATATATGGTAGGTACTCGTAGGGTTTATTGCTACTGTCGTAACACGTGATAGCAGTGTGAAGCGATATATTATATTCAGTTGTATAAACGTAGCAAACGAGATTGCAGTCCACCTGATGGCAAGTGCTTGCCACCTAGCCAACCCCCTCCGATCCACGACCCATCCTCTCCGCTCCCCAGGCCGTGCCCTCCGCAAGCCGAGAAGCCCCTTCAGTGCCTCAATCTTAATGCGCTTGATGCCGGGACCATCGGACGTTGACGAGACCCGCGTCGTTGAGCTGCTCTTAGTCTGATCATTCCCCCCTAGCCTGTACGGTATGGCCTAGGGGATCATTGGGATACGCAATCCACCCTACCATGACCCGGCGTTGAATGCTGATGCGGTACTACCCTGCAGATTAACGTATTCGCGTCGTGTAGGTATAGCAGGCGATAACGCCAAAACCGACTCTAAGACAGTGGTACCTCCCCGGTATAATTGCACAATTTCTCCCTCTTTTCTCTTTTACTAAAACAATCGTCCTTAATTGGTAGCGACACATATCGATGAAATAAGTTACAAATGGCCAGACCTTGCCCAGACAAGGATGATGAGGTCTTCATTTTGATAATAAAAGTTCTGTTGACTCTTCGTTCGAGCTTATGAGACAAATATAGGGTTTCTTGATATAGGTTATCATGAAAATATCACGATCACCAATTTATATAATATGTTTTATTCGGAATTGTTTCACGCGAAACGATGGAATAATGTCAGAATGTTTGTATTTGGATAAATGGTTTTGGTTTACATAAGATATCAAAGAGAATTGATTATTTTTGTTTTTGTGGAATATCGAGAAAGCATTTATAGGCTTATGGTTAAATTTCATACCGTTCATAGATACATTTTCTGATTGTATATTTTATGAACTTTTAAAATATTTAATAAGGAATGTTTTTCGGAGGTAAAAATCATTTGGAGAAATAATATATATCAAAGCGATGTGTCCTACTGGACAGTAATAAGTTACTTATGTGGAAAGTGTATGGGCTCCAATTAAGGGATATTTATATTTATATTTATATTGTAGGTTGTAGAACTTGCCTAGTTCGACCGGGGAGGTACCACCACCACCCTGATTATCCTCCGAAGCAATTTATTGTGTTTCGGTTTGGAGAAGCGTGGTTGCCGGCAATACCTAAACACGAGGCATACATCTCAGTCCTCAAGGATAGCAACGCATTTGTCAACCTTAGGTTCGCAGTAATCTACTAATGTCCATGGGCGGCAGTGACCACTTACCATCAGGTGGACTGCATGCTCGTTTGCTACCTTTAAACGATAAAAAAAATGTTAGGAGTACTTAGTGAATGACGAAATCTATCTATCACAAAATTTACAAGATACAAATTCAGCGATTAAATATTACCTACAACTAATTTCAAACATTTTATTTTAACTACCTTTCAAAGTTTATTTTTCTGACATCCAAAAGAAAAAAGGTAAAGCGTAGCCACTTTTCTCTATGAAATAAAAATTTACTTGTAATCAAGTAACGATATCAGTCAGATAGTTATATATACGAATAACTTCCTTATTCAATTGCTATCTAATCTCCTGTCTGAGATGGCCTAATCAAGTCTAATGCTAATCATATTGAGGCTTAACTAATTAAATATCTTACTACGGATTCCTCAGTGATTACTGTGAATAAATAGCGAAGTAATCATCACAATAGCGTCTAGTACAAATGGTATGTATTTGGAGATTATTATTTATTTTTAATACATATATTTTTGTCTGCCATCTTGGAGCATCCGCCATATTGAATTTATAATAAAAACATTTTGGTTTTTCGTATTCTTCTCAGAAAACCCTTTTATTTTATAATAATTTCATGAGGATGCACAGAAAAATGGTTGGTCCACCACCTTGGGCTGTCCCACACTTTTCTTTGACATTATGCCAATACTTTAGTCATGCCAAAAATGTGCCGAAGTTTAGTTCATTCGGTCGCTGGGTATTGAATCAAATTTTTAACTTGCAAGATTCCCTTATAGTCATATATACATACGTACGATTCAAGCTAATATAAATTGTAAAAAGTAATAATTAGTAAGTAGGTATGTCAGATTATGATTATGATTTAGATAGTTATGTACAGCAATAACTTTCTTATTCCATCGCTATCTAATCTCCCATCTCAAATGACTATCAAGAGCCTAATGCTAATCATCTATATTGAGGCTTAACTAATTAAATATCTTACAGAGGATTCCTCTGTAATTAATGAGAATAAATAAACACATAGATCGTATCTAAGATTGGATTAATTATCTTTACAGATTTCACAAAAGAAGGTAGTCCTTAAATTGTCTTTTCAATTTTGATCATTATTTTTGCTATAGATTCGGTAAATATTTAAACATTGAACTTCGGAGGTACACTAGTAAAGATTTGATAGGAAATGTCTCGTGTATTATTTATTTATTTATTTATTTAAACTTTATGTAACCAATACAAAAGTATGATACAAACGCGGAGTTAATGCTATAAGCATTCTCTGCCAGTCAACTTACAGCACTGAGAAAACGACGAAGGTGGTATTGATAAAAAAAGTAATATCTCTTAATGTAAATAAATACAAACAAAGTAAATAAGTCTTATTAGAAATAATGGATAAAACAATTATAATATCTATACATACATAAATAAATAATACATGTATATCTATATCATATCTATATCATATTATGTATTATATATGTATTCGTGGATAACATTGAAATAGACCAATTTTAATTTCATTATTGCACCTCGGTGTACGATACAGCAGCGAACCTCAAAAGGTAAAATAAAATGATTATCGCGGTAGTTGAATTTCTGATGATCAAGGACTCTATAACCAAGCAATGCCAAATAATACTTTTCCAAGACATTAAACACACAAACAAAAATAGTGTATTCCAAAGAGAATTCCAGAATAAAAAATACCTCACCTAAAGTAGATAGCTGTCAGCCAAATTAATTCAAACCCTGCTACGCTCTCATCCCTATCATATAATAGCCCTATCAAGTAATAATATTAGTAAGTTGCCTTTGAGAATATTATGACCGCCTCAGGCATTTACTGACATACTTTGTATTGTAAATAACTTCAAACAATACAAATACTAGTATTAAGCATAGCTAGTTCATAACCTAAACTATACCTTTGAACATAACTAAATTTGGTAAACGTAAATACGAACTACAGAACTACATTATTTGGTGTTACTTGGTATTCTTTATGTAATTACCGAATAACCGGTTGAAGCGGTGCGGTTGAGGTGGTGCGGTTGAAGCCATTGTAAATGGTTTTAGAGGGAAACAACGCGTTAATTAACAACATGCCAGGAGCATAATTGCCACAGAATTGCGCTATCACTGGCACGGCCACAGATCGTAGAAACAGGTAGACAGGTCGTTGAAAATATGAAAATGCTTAAAAATGATGAACGGTACATTACAGATGAGCAGTTGAAGAGAGCAAACAGAGGAGAGGAGTCGTATTCCTCAGACGGCACAAGTGAAATATTTAGAGTTTAAAGCATCAGATGGAGGCGATTGAAGGCACGTACCATTAACAAACGTTAGCCTAGAGATTCTAAATAGTCTGAAATAGTTTAGTCAATTTGATTTGGCAGTTTTCTAAAAAATATTAGGTGTACAAAATTAGTTTCCGCCGTTTTCTGTGAAAAATTAAATATTTATTTGAGTTGAGTATTGCAGAGTCTCTTGTAACGTAAGTAGAAGTTCTTTTTGTGTTTGAGA
>DWNR01002669.1:0-12699 GCA_018250455.1 Polygonus leo
CATCTTAGTCCTCAAGGGTAGTAACGCATTTGTGGTCAACCTTGGGTTAATCGTACTTGGGGATGACTACTAATGTCCATGTCCAGTAACCACTTACCACCAGGTGGACTACATGCTCGTTTGCTACCTTTACACAAAAAAAAGATCATATTCATGCGATATTATAATATATATTATGCGATATTATATTCCTAAAAATATATTCTTATTTAAAGGATAAAACTATTATGTATAAACAATTAATATAAAACGCCCTTGATATAAAAATAAATTAAACAGATATTTGTATATAAGAAACATAATTCATATTTTATTAGCAACAAAATGTTAATATTAAAGTTATGACCACAAATAAATAACTTATTATTTATTATGCCTACTTATCTTTACATAATTTACATCCTACTGTCTTCATAAATATACAGTTTTTATCACTATTTACAGGAAATTATTTTGCCTATGGCGTAATTCAACCAGTACATACAGTTTCAGTACTAGTATATTTCAGTTTCAACATCATTTTTTTTAAACTAGGGCAAAGATAGCTATGTAAATCTTGTGACTGGATTTTCCAATTTGCGCATTGAGGTATTACTTCCATACTTATTAGTCATTGTCATGAATAGAACATTGTAGTTGTTTAATGAGAGTAATGTTTAAAAAATCAGTCTAGTTTTCCACTTTATTTCCGCCAATATTTCTATTTTATAGAAGGTACTTATCGTATGGACATAAATCAAAATAAATCAAACTGATCAATGGTTTAAACTATACATTATTTCAGAAGAAATCTAAAGGGACAATTGAATACTGGATCTTTAGAAGGTCTAATATAATAATATTTTTGTATAATTACGATACCAATTATTTTGCCTGAATATATAAATGAACGATCACTAACGCTTGGTTTTAATATTAATACTAATAGTTAAATTAGCGACCATCGGTGGGTATCTGTTCTTTTTTTATATATTTCAGATGTAGCAATGTACCTCAATCAATCAATTAACCTATTTATAGGTATGTTTTATTTAATGTAGACACTTAGTTCATATTTATATGATTGTTAAAATTAGAAAAAGTAAGTAATACATACCAATGGTATATTTTAAACTGGCCTTAAGTATGTTGTTTATCAAATAAAACAAAGCCTTACAAATCTTATTCATATTGCTATTCTTACTAAGTTGCAAAGGCCCCCAAATTAAATTTTCACCACAAGATATTGTTGAGATTTTCGTGTTTGTATGAGCGAAGTATATTTTACCTCTCATTATAAATTATTATTTCTAATACACTTGACCGTGAAGTGCCCTTAGGATAATCTAAACAGGTACCTACATAACAAAAACGAATGAAATACACACTTTTTATTACAAGTTATTACAAAGTTTTATTAATGTACTTATGTTTGTGATGGAATCTTGCAACTGAATCTTTAGTTGGTTATCTTTAACCGATTGAGCTGAAATTTGGTATACACGCTTATTTTGGACTAGCTGTGCCCGTGTATCAATGTACTTCAACCCAAACTCAACTCTCGTGTAAACTGGTCAATATGTATAGATACCAAGGGCAATAATAAAGTGAACTCAAGATTGGAATGATCTTGAGTTCACTTTATTAATACAGCCCTTATATACAGAGGTGACGCTAAAAGTGTCGCGAGTTCAATGGTTTTTTACTATCTCAAGAAACGCCCAATGCGCCTAGAGTAGTTTTCACTTTAAAATAATTTTTAAACAAAAAATAAAACCGACTTCAAAATGCACTAAAAAGTAAAAAATAATTTAAAATTATGATGTTGGTGCCAAATACAGTCTGCATCTCCTTCTTCTCTTCATATACCACTTGGCTTTCTCTTCATATATACGCGACGAATTGAGAGCCTCCTCTCTTCTTTGAAGTCGGTTAAAAATGAGACAGGCTAAAGATGACTATAAAACTAATGCTTGTGGACTGTGACTTCAATCCTTGTCATTACAAAAGAAACGCGTGCCAAGCAATGAGACAAGTGCTGATGAAGACAGCTATTGATTATACTCATGTAAAATGATCGTCTTGGTACAGTGGCGTCCTTCATGCACCTAAGTACGAATACGTAATAGCCGGTTGTGTGTAACTAATGATGCTCCTTGTGATTTCCGACGGTCGCGTGCTCATAACCTGTCATTGAGACCTTGCAGCCACGCCCTAACGTGACCCAGCATATCGGGGAATTAGTCAGTAGTCAGATAACACCATGTTAGTTTAGAACAGCTAAAATTGTAGTTCATCCCACAAAGGTAGCAAATGAGCATGCAGTCCACCTGATGGTAAATGGTCACTGCCGCCCATGGACTTTTGTGATCATCCCCGAGTACGATTAAATTGTACTTGAGGATGACCAAGAATGCGTTGCTACCCCTGAGGACTAGGACTTCGTGTGTAAGTATAGCCTTCAACCATGCCTCTCCAAACCGAATCACAAGAATTGTTTTTTACGGTGGATTATGAAGGTGGCGGTGGTACCTTCCCGATCGAACTACGTGAAATCTGTTAAACTGCACCTATACAATAATTCGAGAAGTCAATCATAATTCAAAGTACCTACATATAAATTCAAAATCGAAGCAAGGTAGCTACTTAATTACATCAATAATCATTAATTATTTGCTTGAATTCTAAAGAAATATACATTAAACATCCATTATAGGTACTTCAATAGGCCCTCCGCCTAAAGGGGCCGACGGAGGGGTATGTGCGGGGCACCACTCCAGTACGGGGCGGAGCCGCGGGAACTCAAATGCATGCATCCGCGACTCCGCCAGTGGCGTCCGGTCTTGGAGGTACCGGACGTCCTTCCCTGGGGGCTGAACCCCCTTCGGAACTCTCCGATGGCGACGTGCGGAACACCAGCACGTCGACCACCCTGGGACATCATGGCGTGCGGCGACTGACGGCCCTTGTCAGTCGCGGCCCACTAGTCCCATCAGGGCGGCGGGGGCGGATTTGCGCAAGCCGCCTGCGGGCGACCGTCCTGAGCGGACGCCCGCATCTCTGACTCTCTCGGCCTCCCTCTTCTGCAAAATCACGTCCTCGCAGAAGAGAGAGACCGCCTGCCAGGATGCCTCGCTGTCCACCAAGGCTCTCACCAAGGCGGGCAGCGAGATATCCGGCCCCACCGACCAGCGCGGCGCGCTGACTCCTCCACACAGGGCAACCCTTTGACATATTGGTGCTGTCCTATTTAAAAAAAGTATGAATTACCTTTAGGTGTTCCACAGGGAATACTACATGGACCGCTATGTTTCATCAATTATAGTTTACTAATATCAGTATATTATTTGCAGTGATGCTGTCTACCGGCATACGACACTCAGCATGGCGGCAGGCCGGCAACTTCGGCTGCTGCTATGGAAGGACTACCTTATACGAAAACGGAATTTGGTAAGTAGTATTAAGTAAAGTAAATTAGATCAGTTCTATCTGATTCCTAAAAAGTAGGTTCTCAATTGTCAGCTTGCATATGTATCTTTTTTTTTTGGCACATTACTTTAAGTGAGCACTGCGCGTCCATCCATTGTTAAAAAAATAATAATAACACAAAAAACACAATTTTTACACAATCAGAAAGCGACTTCAGATCGAACTAAATAGCGAATAATAATTGATATATCATTTTGATATCAGTGCCAATAATGTTAACAGGAGAGATTTATAAGGTGCATCGTGAAGGAGAGGCCTGCAGCACTTCGCACAAACATAAAAAAGAAAATATAATATTTTCACTTTTTATTAATTCTGTTGTTGTAATGTTTATTTTCTTTTTGCTAGAAAGTATATTATACTCAGATTAGTCAAATAAATATTCACTTCTTTTTCAGATAACACTTGGTGGCATAGTATGGGCAGTGTGTGTTATGTCCAGTCTGTACATTGTAAGAATAAACGTAGATAACAAAGATTTCCCGACATGTAAGTAAATAAATAATGTCATATTTTCTTATCGAATAATTATAGTAAAAATCGTCCCAAACGACAAACGACCTTTGATTTTTAAAAGGCTTAAGACACCATTTAATATTGTTTCTACAAACCATCGTTTCATTAATTGCAATCAAAGGATTGCAATTAATGAAACGATAAATTAACCAGACAAGAAGAAAACGATAACTATATAGGACAAGTTGATTCTTGTCTTATTCACATTTGTTCTTTTTTGTAAATTGTAAAAAATCATAGAGCGTAAGAAATTATTGACGCATCCAAATCACAACTGCCACATCCAACCCACGTCTAAACTTATCCAAATATAGACAGGGTCAAAGCAGTGAAGTTTTTTTACTATTGAATTAACCTGATTGTACCTGGGGTTGACCACGGATGCGTGTACTGCCCGTGAGGACTAAAATCGACGCCTCGTTCTAAGTATAGCCGGCAACTATGCCTCTCTAAACCGAAACGCAATAATTTCTTCACGGAGGTTTATGAGGGTAGCGATGGTTCCTCCGAGTCGAAATATACGAGTTCTAGTACCATGCAAGCGTAAGGTTATTTAATTAATTAAGTAAATGTCAGCAGCAGAGAATTGCGGTAACTTGTAAAATTACGTATTACATGTAAGAAACGAAGTTACAATCACATATTATTGCAGGTCAATTCCCAGCCCGTGCCCTGCCCAGCGCGGGCGTTCTGACCTTCATGCAGTCCTTCATCTGCAGCGTAGACAACACGTGCTCGCCCATGGACCAGTTCAACGAAATACCCACCTATGAGAAGTCAAAGTGAGAATTGAAATAAATTATATAAGTCTATATTAAAGTTAAACTGAATTATCCACGCGATTACTTTCCATTTTGCTAGAACCTTATACAGAAATCCAAATGTATAAATGGCCAGAGAAGTACATATAATTATTTAACTTATCACAAAATATTTCATATGTTCATAAGTGATAGCCTAGTTGTTAAGTGGCCGACCTCTCATGCGCACCATTGATTTTTCGAAAATTACATACCAATAAAAAATACACCTGGTGAACCAACATTTAGTGCCGAAACCAACACGGTTCTTCTTATTATGGGGGGAGACTTGCGCCCAGCAATGGTGATGATCACAAAGTGTGATGATGATAATAATAATAATGACAATTGTCGTGTCGTACTTTTTGTATACTATAAAACTATCATCATTTCATTTGTCATTTAGACTTAATGGTCTTATCCAGTTACACTTGGCTAATGGCTAAGGGCCGTATTACTAAAGTGAGCTCAAGATTGTCGTCGATCTTGAGTGCGGTTTAAGTAATATATAATGTATTAAAAGCCATATTAATGACTTACACTCGTCACAAGTTATATAAAATTCTCGTCTCCTAAGATATATCCGTGATCTTATCATTCTCAAACCTACTACCTACAATGATACATGAATGGGTTAGTGAAACAATGATTCAAATCATACATACATTTTGAAATATTATTATACGATTGTTTTCATTTTACTAGATTAACCGCGGTGAGACGACAATTATCGCCACTCATAAGCAACAACACAGTGCTGGACACAGCTGGATTGTTTCCAGATGCCCTCAAACTCCTGGCCACTTTAGCCGAAGTCGCTGATAATCCCACCTTCGTAGAAATAAGTAGTAAGTTATTATACGAGTAAATATTTCTTGGCAAAGTATGATTTGTGGTCTGAAAAATGCACAATGTATTCCATCATGAAAAAAAAAATTGCAATAGTAAACTGTATGAAAATATTCGAAATCCATATAAGAAAGTTAAAATAATATTACTTTGAATGATCCTGCGAGCAAAGACAGTCATCAAGCATATGACTTCCTTCAAGACATGTACAAAAATGAAGTAAGTCTACATTCGAATAGCTACGCTAATGATTTATTTTAACTGAGGGTGTCAAATCAAAGCTACACATATTTTTTACGTATGGACTTTATTAATTTATTTAACTGCATACTAATATGCTAATAATTTAACTGTTTTTATAGTACAATAAATTATAAATACTACTAACAATAGAATAGAGCAATTAACACTATCTCTTAGAATTAATTACTCCTGTATTAATTTAAGAACTTAATTACTTCATTAATGCTAACATAAATGCTATATTGTCTTATAGATAATGGATTACGGGTGGATGATCTGTTTAAGAACCCAAATAGAGTGAGACGATATTTAGAATCAGAACTCGATATAAAAGACGATGTTTCTAACACCATAATGACTGCTAAAATCAATTTAGAAGGTGTAAGTATAAGTCAATTCATTTTATTTTCAAAAATCATTACAGATAAATCTTATAATTGGAAGATAGCTTAAATTTTGAATACTACATTAATCAGTATTAACGATGCTTGCATTACCGGCATAGAACTGCAAGAACTCAAAATGTAAATCACAAATACCTACCAAAAACCAAACCTAAGCATACCTACTATATATTCTTTAGTACTCGTAAAGTCATATCCAAATAATGTTACAGATCATACAACGCGATTTAGACAAATGCAATGTAAATACTATCTCAAGACTGTTAAAGATGACAAACGAAGAACACGTAAATATTTTTGCCAGCAAACTGTGCAACTTGACGAAGAAAGATATGCAAAGACTCATTATTGATATGTTATTAGAAGTTAACATCGGTAAATATATTAAAATGGTAAGTGTGATACAAATAGATATAATTGTTGGCGAAATTAAAAATTAAAATAGGTGGAAAGTTAAAAATGTCAATTTTATTATGCAGCAGAAAAATAATGAAATAACAAAATACCCACTGATTGTATTAATTTGTAGTCATGAATTTTAGTTTAGTAATTAAATTGTTACACCGTTTTCTTAATGCAATAGTATTTTTTTCAATAGGCCGGTGAAATGTACTACAAAATATCGGGTGACGACAGAATAAGCCGAATAGGTGACATGTCGACCGCGGTACTCCGTATGATGTCAATGAAGAGCTTTCTCCCACCTGAAATAGCTAGCATTTTAAAAGGAGAGGAAGTAGATTTTAGCTACGTTAATTTAACCATGTAAGTTTTACCAATTCCAAATAAAATAAAATAAAAACTTATATAGAATTTCTCTTTCATGAAACTGTAAATACTGTAAGCTGAGAAACTAATTGAGTTTATTTTAATGCTGAAATATTTTTTAGGATAACACATTTATTGGATCTCTATAGACCTACATTCGGTGATACAGATACTTACAAAGCAATCAGAGATATTGCTGATACATCTATATTGGGTGTTCAATTCTTACATAAAATATTGAATAAAACAAATAACACAGTTGAGGAAATAACTGACCTTAGTTTGACAAATATTAAGAAAAAAATTGATATAGACGTTGAATTGGACAAAATCACAAAAGTGTTCAAAGATTTTATAAAACTTTTGGAAGAAATAAGCACTGATAATACTGTTGACAATCTCTATAATGCGTAAGTACACTGACGTTCAAAAGTACTTGTATGATTTAAGTATTAATAATTGGTTATGAGTACGATGGGTTACCTTATTTATTATCAGCTGAAAAATCTATTCTGTAATGAATTTAAGATTAGATTTTTTCTACTTAAAAAAATATTATTATAATTTCAGATTATCAAAGGCGACAAACTTTATGTACAAATTTCTCTCGCCCAAAACAAAGCATAGTTTTTTGTTTTATTCGACATTATTTACTAAACTAGTTGAAGGAGCAAATCTGGTGGTCAACATTAACATGAACATAGAACAGGTGGTCTACAACGTTTCCCATAGAAACCCTGAGGGTGTTAAAGTATTACTTTCCTTACCTCCTGATATTGTAAGCAAAGGGTTGGAAGCTTTGGCTGATCCAGAAACTGTTCAGGTATTCTCAATATTATTTATCGAATTGATTAGCTTCTTTGGGAATATAAATGTTTACATCATTTCTTTTAATTATCATTTATTGTGTGATCTATAGTTTTATTTACAATACATTTTCAGTTATTAACAGCAAAAATGGACGAGCCAGCAGAGATGTTTTGCGATATAAATCAAATCCACACCTTTTTTTCGGTACCAAGGGCAGAAGCAGCCAAGTTAAAAGTTCACTTTTGTACCGACGCGTGGACAAACTATATGACTGATATGATAACATCTTTTGGAATTTTTGATGTCAGAGACAATGTAAGTATACTATATTATATGTGGAATTTAGTCAAATTAGTTTACGTTATGTAATATTAGAACAAAATTAATTAATTTTATGCATTGATTTGCAGATAAATAGTATAGCTTCCCTATTCGTACTTCAAACAGTCGGGAGGGATGTGACCGAATATTTATATACCATAGACAAGGATTTCGAAATTTATAAAAATTTCACAAAAACTCTAAGCAAAGTAGAGTCTCATAAAGTGCCCTATCTCAACTGGAGTAAGGTTTTGGGGGTTGATGAAGATTCGGAGCTTATGAAGAAAGCCCGTGAAAAGAGCCATTTAGGAAACCAGATGTTGTAAGTTGGATCAGTTTATATTTTACAAAATAATATATTGTATTTTATAAACAGTTTCTCTGTTATTTTACCAGTATAGGTAATTGTGTAATTCATAGAACTTACTAGAAAATACTACTACTTAGTATAAGCAGAAACAGCGTATCATAAAATTAGCGATGTAACTAAACTATTTATTTTAATAAACAATTACAGAATAACAGTTAATGGGGCGTTGGCTAAGGAAGTAGTGAAACAAAGTCCTCTGTTGGAATATAAAATATCTCCACCCCTGAGGGATGCCACAACGATATTAATTGCTATAAATGAACAACTCAATGCTTCATCTGCAGACGTAGTAAAGAAAGCAAAGGATTTGTATCCTAAGATCATTGAAATCCTGTTACTTACTGCACTTAATGAGGATAAGGTAAGTAAAATATATTAGTACATAATAATGGTTAAAAAAAGGAAAAGTAAAAATGAAATCACATTAAAATTACTTTGCAAAACGATGTCTATATTGTATACCAACATATATTTTATTCGAAAACATAGTATTATGAAGATAAATTCATTTTACAACGCCAGCCGATGAGACATTTTGGTGAAATAAATTGATACAGACGCAGATAAGCAAAGTAATTTCAATTTAACTTGATAAACATGAGTTTTTTAACACTGACACACGAATTATTACATACAAAAAACAGTACGATAAATTTATATTGACTACTAACGGAATAAATAATTACAATAAATTACATTCTAGACTTACAAAGCATTATCGACTCCTAGCGAAGATGTCGTTTGTAATGGGGTTGAAACTGCGTATTCGTATCTGGAATTTCCTTCACCTGGAATGGAGTCTGTTGTATCAACGCTGTGTGATATATCCGTCATCATCAACTCAGGCATGGAAAGCGACTCCATCATAGGGAATGCTGTAAGTATTTGTGTATTAACACAGTAGATTTTTTATATCCGTTAAAGGTACTACGTCGTAGGTCGCCACTGGATATTTGTTACCAACCCATCTACGATTTAATCGTAGCAGAGGTTACCAAGAGATGCGTTGCTACCCCTGAAAACTAAGATGTTCGCCTCGTCAAAGTATATCCAGCAAGCAGACCTCTCTAAAACTGACATGCAAGAGTTGCTTTATGCTACATGCTTGGATTGTGAGGAGGGCGGTGGTACCACCCCGGTCGAATTACAATAGTTCTATCACCTGATAAATGGTAATGGTGGTGATTTAATTTGAGTAGGTAATGTATGTGAATATCATCTCTTTATGTTAGCATAGCAGGCGAATCTTCAACACACACATATGATTTCTGTTGTGGGCCTCCCCGTTGGCACTGTACGAGATTTTCCATTTTTCCATCTGACAAAACCTGAAAACAAGACGAAACAGCCGATTTCTACATAACTAATAATACAATCAGAATTTTAGCACTAACAAACTGTGGGAATGTACTTTAATTATATTTTTTTGCCACTAATTGATCTTTCGTAGAAAAAAATCAATTATTCTGGATGACATTGAATTTAAACAAATTTATATCAAAGATGGTGTTCAATTCACAGACAAAATAATACTTAGCTATTTTGTCAATTCTTAGTAATTAAGGAATAATTAAGGACACGAGATATAGAAAGTCATATGTAACATTTTTTATACTACTTTCACTTATCTATATGGAACGTATTATATTTTATTTAAACAAAAACATGGCCTTATCCTAGGCCTAAAATAATAAAAATAAAATCGAAAGGTTGCAAATGATTTGCATTGAAATTGTATTGAAAAATAAGTTCGGAGTACTCAGTATGGTAAATTATTTTGTAAATGGTTCTCACGTGAATTACTATAACTAATATTTCAGATAACAACAGTAAAGAATACAACACATGGGCCGTTCGACGACATCGACTGGTCGTTACTGATAGGTGCTCTTAAAGAGCTGTACTTAAAGCTGGACAAAGACTACCCTTATGTGTTTGAGTACAAGACATATGGCATGAACGACACCACGAAGCAACATGTCGCGGAGATGGTGACTAATGCTAAGGAGTTCTGGTTCAGTAAGAAAAACGTTAACAGAAGCATACACATCAGGTAAGATAGATAGTTTAAAATATGTAGCTAACTAGGTGTAATGGAAAATGTGAGTGGCATGTACGGGATTTTTCCTATTAGAGAACATAGGTCTCAATGCTCAAACTTTTGGGATATCAAAACATGGACAGCTAACACAAAAAAGTTTTTGTTACTAACTGAGAAGTACCGATTAATTTAAATGTTAATCAGATTCTAGATCACATTTTCCGTTATTACTTTACAGTAGGGCCCCAAGTTTTTGTATATCCAAGGGCCCTGGAAAGGAAAAGAAGGAAAAAACTAAATCTTCTCTAAAGAATGAATAGTAAGATCCTTAGGCCTAGCATCTAGCACCAAGAGTCACAAAAATATTTTATTTTGATAGTATGAAGCTGGTCTTCCGTCTACTGGACCTCGTGGACCGCAGCGCATTCAATGTGACGAGCGACAATTGGCTCAAACTGAAATACGCGATCACCTCCGCGACGGGGCCCCTGTCTGTCGCAGGGGACTTTTTGAAACTGATTGGGGGTAAGTAGTATATTTTTGGAATGCCTACTTTTTAGAATAATTCCGCACCAGGCGTCAATACGTTGATAAGTCGACTTGCAATATAAATTTAAATATCTCAAAATGTTACGTTATTCTCTTTAGTAACAAAGTTATTCAAATATTCACAAGTTTGTTGTGTGCGGTAGAACAAACCCAACGACTTACAAACTATAAATACAGCAATTCTAATGCATAGTGTAGATAAAAAAAATATATATGCAACTCGACTTATCAACGTATTCACGCCTGGTACGGAATTATAGGCATCCTTTATGATTATTCGTCCAAGCTAATCCTAATAATAATTTAAGCTAATAATTTAAATATTTAACCAATTTTTTTTAAATAAAGATATTGCGCGTATCTGATAACTTAATCCGAATTGGGACATAGGATTTAAAAGAGTACACCTACTGGTAGATGTCACTGCCGTCTATAGATATTAGGAAGCATCCCCAAGTACGACTGAATCGCACCTGACGTTCCACAGATGCATTCCTACCCCTGAGGACTAAGATGTTTCCCTCATATGTAAGTATAGCCCGCAACCTCTCCAAACCAAAACTCATAAGCCACTGTGAAGCAATTCTTGTGCTTTGGTTTAAGGCTGTGTATGTGAATATACTAAAACACAAGGTGAACATCTTAGTCCATAGGGGTAGCAAAGGTAAAATCCAAGGGCGGTGGAGACCACATTCCGTCAGATGCTCGTTCATGTCATGAACAACAACGATATTAAAAGTATATGGGTATCCTTGAAATACTTATAACTGTCGTAAATTTCAGTGATATCACGACATGAGAATGCAACATCAGAAGTACCATATTCCATTGCATTGACTATGAGGCAGATACTGTCAAATTTACCGAATCTGGTGGTGGACGTGGTCGACCTCATCATCAAAGGAGATACTAATGTAAGTATTTCTTGTGTCTGTGTGTTAGTCATTAAACTCCTAAACACCTGAACCGATTATTGACATTTTTTGTGTGAGTTTAAGTTGATTCGACAATGGTTTAGATTCACAATTCCATCCGACAGGTGATAAGGGTGGTCCACCCCAATATTTTATTATTATTTTGTGGACAGAAAAAATGTATTTTTTTTTTTTTTTTAAATTTAATTTTATTATGTTTTGGCTTTAAAAATATATACACTCTTAAACTTTCACCCTTCTTCTACTTTTGTTTATATACAATTTCATTCTGTAGACCGGCGTCTTTAAGTTTCATACAGGTTTCAAAAATGGCAGACCAAGCATGTATAAGATTAATCTTGAGCGCTCGATTGATCTTTGCTTTTTTTGCTACGTGTTCAGTAACTATACTGAAAACGTAACCAAGGTGGTCCCATTTTTTTATAATCTGTTCACCTTATGATTTCACATTAATGATTATTATTAATTTATCAAAGTGTTCCTTAACTTTTTTTATAACTATTTATGTATTCTATAAGTTTCATATAATACTTATGCTATGTACACATAGAGATAAGTTTTAACTCACAAAGACTTATTTCAAAATGTCTGTTTTCCACATCGTATTTATTAAATTAACATTAAT
>DWNR01002670.1:0-12698 GCA_018250455.1 Polygonus leo
CAGCGGCAGCGTTGTTGGGACAAACAGACAAACAGATAAAAATTCTAAAAACTTTTGAAACCAGTTCTGTTATCGGTTTTTATTATCCCCAGCCAACTATTTTGCGAGTATCTTCCATGTACAGATTTTCGACCCTCTTTAGCTTTATTTTATATAGACAGATAGGTCGAGGCATATAGTATATAGAAGATATATTGCAATGAAAAGTTTTCACTAAAGTCTAAAAACAATTCTTCATTTCCTCTTTCGCGCTGCCCATCACGTCATTACCGTCACTTAAAATGTAAATATTACGAAATAATATTAACGTATTATTTTCGTTGAACAATCATAGTTAAAAAGGGGAATTTTAACCTATTTACACAGTTGATTAAATACTCTGCATGAAATTTCATGAGGTTATGTACGTAAATTAGGGTTCCGTCAGGCGTGCCGGGACCGTTCTACTAAGTCTTCGGTGTCCGACACAAGGCTTTATTTCGAAATTGGAACGAAAAGATTGCCGGCAGTGGTTGGAAAAGGGAAGCGGAGGATCGGGTGCTGTGGCATACCATGGGAGAGGCCTATGTCCAGCAGTGGACGAATACAGGCTGATGATGATGATGATGATGAATAGATACCTTACCTTGTGACAGATGGACGGACGGACGTCGAAGTCTTGTTAATGTGGTCGATATTACCCTTTGGGTATAGAACCCTAAACAGTTTAAAGTAAAAGGAGATAGACGAAACGGTATTTTTGCCGTTTTCAGTTAAATTCTAAATTACCTTAAAACACTTTAAAATATAATCCATCTATACAGAACCTTTCACCCAAAGTCCAAGTCACACTTAACCGTTTATTTATTGTATTGGCAGGTAATATCTGTGCATTCATTATCTACGAGCACGTGGGCGTACACCGGTCGACCAAGTAGCGCTGCATCCTGCTTGGGACCCACGGAGCGCGCGCGGCCTTCTGCGTGGCCACCCAACGCTTATATCCACATCGGTACACCAAGCACAAGTGACGTCAGAGCTACCACTTTAGCTAAAGATTGAATGAGAAAATACTCAGTAATACGATTTAAAAAAGAGGATCTTGATTTCATTGAAAATATCTTATTGATTTTTACAATTTCAAGTATTTTAGAACCATTCATGTACCTAATGATGGTTTTATCATCTGGTATCACCTGCGTATCAGACCTACAACTTTAAGTATAGCCTGAAATGAAAATCAGTGGTACAGAGTTAAGAAGTTCGTATAGAGAGTGGAACGTCTTGATTCCTTTGAAAAGATCCAATTCCTTTGGGTATATTCGAATTTTTAAAGTATCTAGTGTTCGTTTTAGTACCTCCGTAAGCATATTAGAGCTATCACTTTAGTTAAAGACTAAATTAGAAATGAGAGTCAGTAGTACAATGTTACGAAGTCTGTGTACAAAGGCCGGAACATCTCGATTTCATTGAAAATATCTAATTGATTGGGTATTTTAGAACTATTTAAGTATCGTTTGCGCATCAAATTTTACCTCCCACTTTAGGTAAATTCGGAAATAAAAATCAGTGCTTCAAAGTTAAGAAGTCCGTATAGAAAAGGCGGAACATCTTGATTTCTTCGTAAAGATCTATTGGATATTTTAAAACTTTACCGAACCTAGTGTTTACTTTAATACCTTCGTATATGCAGGTACTTCTTAAGTATTTATTGTTATTATAATTGTATTGTAACGTTTCTTAATTCTATGTGAAAAAAATATTAATGTAATATAATGATGTATTTATTGTATAAGGCTAAAGCCTTTAGATTATAATGAAAATAAAAACACTTATTTGAAATTGATTTTTGACTGAATGACTCGCACTCGCACAAAATGGGTAATTATAACTATATAAAATTTATATAGTTATAATTACCCATTTATTAGTATGCCAGAACTGTGCCGTTAGGCACTCGATACCCTCTGCCTACCCCGTTAGGGATTTGGCGTGAAGATGTGTATGAGTGTGTATGTGTAAAATTTATATGTGGATAACTTATTGCCAACATATTGTTGTAAATTGCTAGATGTATAAGTAGATGGTGGTGTACAACAAGATAATGCAAAGCAACCAAACGAATTTATGATGAATATATAGAATTATAAATGTAACTTTACCGTACACACCGTAGATTTTTTTTTGTTCAAAAACCAAAGTATTTTATATCGTATAAAGGTAGTAAACGGACATACAGACTACCTGACGGTGAGTGGTCACTTTCCACCCTGGCTATCAGTAATCTTCGCAAAGTACGATCGAATCGTATCTGACGTTGACCACAGATTTTCTTGACGTTTTTTTTGTTGCCGTTGTTGTATGTGTGCGTGGTTGTTATCGAACCACAGTAAATGGAATAAATGGAAAAATTTTAAAATGTAAGTTTTTACGACAAAATTTCATACCTAAACTCTAAAATCGAATGCATTTTTGTTCATGATACGCTGCATAGAAGCAGAATATCACTACATAGTATTAAACAAAGTCGTTTTCTCTGTCCCTATATCCCTATGTTTGCTTAAATCTTTAAAACTACTTTTTTTAATAGATGGGTTGATTGAAGAGGAAAGTTGATATGTATAATAACATCCATTAAATAGTAGAAAAATACTGTTATTTTTGAGGTTTCCAATGTGATGTCGTAAATAATTACATTTTTTTCGCTTACATTGCAAACGCAGGCTGAACCCTACGAGATTTATCTAAATAATGTACTATGTATTGTACACATTAAAAAGGTCTGCAAAAAACTCCGCGATGGTATATGTCTATCTCATATGGATATCCCACAATAACATTTTTTGTCATTTACTTTTTACGACGAATAATGGCTCATTTTCATTAATCCTTATCCAATTAAATAGCTTAAATACATTTTTGATTTAATATAGATATATATGGCCCTTTAGGTAAAAATGTAAATGGTAAATAAGTAAAAATGTAGTGTATAAATTTAGATATTCCAAAGATAGCAGGAAATCTTCATGGTATAGGGAAAGGGGAATTGTTTTACACCAAATTTAACGCGGCGGTGCGGGCCACGGGCAGTAATTAATAAATCAAAACTACTGGATCGATTTTTATCATTTTTTCAGTAAATGACATATATTTTATACCCGTGCGAAGCGAGCGGGCCGCTATGTTTTTATGTACAACGTTCACAGTTTTTCTGTAGTGTATTTAGTATCAGCACTGCACCCGTGCGAAGCCGGGGCGGGTCGCTAGTTAATAATAAAAATATATTCTTAATACACCAACTACGACAGTAATAGGAATTTGGATGAAATTTAGCACACTAATAGTTTATTATTACCTAAATTAACACGTAGGATCTTTCTGTCCATGATGCCTATCAAGTTTAAACTAATTCTAAGCCATTCAAAAGAAGTGTTAAATGATAGTTAACACCCTTACAAATTGACTATTATTTTTAACAGCACATGATACATCCTCGGTCTCCCCTCTTTTTACATTGAAATTCAAAGGTATTTTCAGATATCAATACTTCAAAACAAGAGCAATGTGGTCGAATACGTTATACCCGATGTACCCGAAGCTTAGGCCAATTTGATGAGAAGTAACGTTCCGATATTTTAGTCAACCAAAAGCAGCAGAGAGCTGTCTTTACGAATATCAGATTCATATTCGGGGAATATGAAAATTCCTAAAAGACTTTCATTCAAATATAATACTCGTAATCACACTATCATTGGTACCTATCTAAGTTAATAAGGTGAATAAGTCAGAATAAGAAAAAAATGTTGTTTGCAGTGAAAGGGATCCTAATATTCAAATTCAAATTCAAAACTTTTTATTCATTATAAGGTATATACATACGCTTAATGAAAGTCAGACAAAATAATAATAATTCATTCATTCATTCATCGGCTTTGAGCGCCCCAGTTAGGCCCCAGTTAGGTTAGTTACTATCTCAAGCTCAAAAATAAAATACGATTCCGATTCGAAACAAAAATCTACTGACGCGTTCCGTCAGTGTGAAGTCTGTGACGTTGGAAGTGTTGAATAGAGGTAGAATTATTTTTTCGTTAAGGGTGCGATAAGGATAGATTCATCATTAGACTAGTTCGCGTCACACGTTCTGCACGCAATTCAACCGTACTTTAGTATAGAGGTAACAAATCTATTTTTGCAAAATAATTGGTTCCGTCCTATAACTTGATTCCCAGGTAGCTTTTTCAGGTATTCTTTATTTTTAGTTAGGTTCAGATGTAAGTATGTAGTAAAGTTCTAAAGGCATTAGTGATTTATATTTTCATCTTTTTTAATCTATTTATAAAAACCTAATAAGCTAAAACTAGAAATTAAAAAATAGTGATGGAATGAAAATAAATGATTCATCTCCGTTCATGTACAAAGGAACCCTTATAAAAATTGGGAGATGCGTTTCATAAAAAAGCTTCCTCTATCTATAAACAAAAAATATAGTATGGTAGTCATAATATGAAACATTATTCAATTTCGTTGTTGTTTACTGTACAAGCCCTTGTTATATTTCCTGTTATTATCGGGTTTCCGATGTTGGATCGTGTATCCTTTGAAATATGTTTATTTGTATTTGTTTTAGATATTTTTATAACAAATCCATCTAAACACCTAACAACCTTGCCAAAGCTTGGTTTAAGTGCTGCTGCTTGTATAAGTGCGTATAAGAAAAAGGGTCAATCCCATATTTTGGTCTTTTAACAAAATATGATAGAATTTACATAGCTGAGTCAAAAATAAGATTATCTCTCCAGACTTCAAGAAAAGTCTATTGTTAGCATTCGGTACCTACTCTAGGCATGGCTCAATTTTCGCAGTTACGAATTTAATCATGTAAAAACATTAACGCAAAAATAATACTATATAATAAAGGATAATATAATTTGAAGGTTATAATGTAGAGTTATCAATGGTTATTATATAAATAGATAGGTACAGGAAACTAAAGTTTCTTTAAAGAAATGTAAAACAGTAGTTTCCTCTTAACAATATACACAATAACTCATTTACCCGTACTTACATGACATTTACATTTATACTCATCTATCTATATATATAAAAGGCAAAACTGATTAACTGACTGACATATCAACGCACAGCCGAAACTACTGTATATAGAAACTTGAAATTTGGTACAGGGGCTCCTTTCATGATCTAAGTGAGCACTAAGAAAGGATTTTTCGAAATTCGTTGTGGACGAAGTCGCGAGCAAAAGCTGGTTTCAAATAAAAAGTGAGTACTCACGACTTTTATGTACCTAGTAGGTACCTATAAAATAAATGAGCCTGCGGTTCACCTGATGATAATTGGTCGCTGCCACCCATGGATATTTGTAATCAACAAGTACGATTAAATCGTAGTTGGAATGGGTCACAGACCCGTTCCTGCCCATGAGGGCTAAGCCGTTCACATTTCACTGATTTATAGGAAACGTATTTTCTAATTAATCTATATATATAAAAGGCAAAACTGATTAACTGACTGACATATCAACGCACAGCCGAAATTACTGTGCCTAGAAACTTGAAATTTGATACAGGGATTCCTTTTATGGTCTAAGTGATCACTAAGAAAGGATTTTTCGAAATTCTACCCCCAAAAGATTTTAGACTTCTACGCGGATGAAGTCGCGAGCAAAAGCTAGTTACATGGATGTTTTTTGACATTAACCTCAATGTTCGAATTTTACATCAAACAGAATCTGAGAACGACAAACATCTTGCTACACAGATGATAAGTCGAAATGCGTGGTGTAAGGATCTCTGCAACCACATCCTTCAACCTCGAGTCAAATTCTCATAAAAAGATGAAATTTAAAGTTTTACTTCAAATTCTGAATTCAATAAACAAAATATATACTATAAATAAAACATTGTACATCACAACTGCATCAATTACGAAATATAAGTAATAGGTCATCAAGATAAAATGAGTGATCTGTGTTACTCGCCCAGCAAAGGGCAATGCACTTTGAATTATTATAATATGCTTCTTAATTCTCACAAAAATCCAGTTTCTATACAAAGCGTCGTAAAGGATGAAAGTGGGGTTGAACAATAAAAGCATAACAACGGGGCTGACTTACCAAGCAAATTGCACATTGCACTTGCAATGGTGAAATGTAGCATGAGTATGCAGTAAAAATAGTAACCATAAATTTATATTAGGACTTGGATACACATAAATCTAATGGGACAGAAATGGAAACCCTTGAAACTGAACCAGAATTTAAAGAAAAGTAAGTCAATCCTGAATGTATTGAAAATATAATTTGGAATAAAGCAAATGTTCGGAATATTGATATGCAGATTTTGGCCTTGCAAGAGAATACATCGAAATCGCATAAAAGTTTTACTTACGAAACAATAAATGGAATTGGCATTTGTTGAACATAAGATAGATAAGTTAATGTAAGAATGGTTTGAAGAACTTACGCATGATCCAAACATGATAATGCAAAAATCCCCAGACAGCTAAGACGTCCTCAATAACCTTCTAATCACTCGGATCTTTGGATTAGGGGTCAAAACCCATGGGAACGATATTAAGAATAGGCGCATCACCGCATCTGTTGGTTTAAAAATTTGTACCAGAGATATAATGACATGTATGCCTCCATGCACCAATAAACTGCCCTCCTTCTCCTTTGTCCGAGTATGCAAGTCCCCCCGTATTTAGATCGTGGGAATCTATTTACCTGTAATCAACTCACGTGCGACATTTCTGAACCTTATCACCCTACGAATACAGTTCTTCGGCTTGCTTGCTTGTCAAGCTTGGGCTACAACGTGAACCCCTTTTAATTATAATAGCAATAAATTACAATCAGTATTTTGATTCCATTCACGCATGATTAGGTAATTCTATGGAACATTATTTCGATACCTCGAACACTTTTATGTTTAAAGCGGAACTAAATTATTTATTGGTGGCGAATAACATAGATCATCCTTTTAATATTTTACACAGCTGCGTACAAGTAATACATAATAATTTAAATGGAAAAAATATTTATGGTCCTTGAAAATCTACGTAGGTAAATGGTAATAAATTCAATCAATCTGACAATCGTATCTGAACACCGATTCTGCGATTTAGAACTCTTTAAGCCTAAGAATATCAATTTACTCTCTACTTACAAGAGTAGTAACGAAATTGTTAATGATTTTGTGTTAAAGATTCATCCGGTCAGATTTGATATTCCCATATCCGATATCCGGTCAGATATTAATAGTAATGTGTTTATATTTTTGTTGCAACAGGGCCTTGATGTATTCCTGAATCAAGGTTTTGCAAATAGCTTCTGACCTACTGTTCTAGTTATTTTTTATATATTTTCACCCTTTTTCAATATAAACTCTCCCAGTTCCCACACGCCCTCAACATTTCAGTTTATCGAAGCATGACATGAAGATGCGTGCAATATGGCCGTCACGGTTGTTGGTGCCTAAACGATGAACATTAAAGGGAGAATAACATTAATACGATTTGTGTGTGATATTAATTGGGAGTAGTTACCGATTACATGGTTTGTGGTGCTACATAATTATTAATTCAATCTTTTGTGAGGTACACCCAGTATAATACTTTACATTTTAAAGGGCTATGATTTGCACGTCAAGTATTGAAACATCACAATTTTCACTGCCTGTCATTAGAAAGACGTAGACAAAGAAAGAAAGCCACACTATTAATTTATTTTATTGTTAATCATGTAAATAAATTCCACATTTTTTACCCTTAGCATATAAATGAATATTAAAATGATTAACATCATTACCCGACCATAAAACAGGGCCCTTCAAATCGATTTCAAACACACCATCACCATATGTTCAGGATACAATTGATAAGTCAACAACCCTCATGCATGGTAATAGGCCATGATGCCACAGAAATTTCCTTAAAACAGTAAAAATTATCTAGAATATACGGGCTCTTGAGAATATTTACTACTTAGCTTTTATGGCGTATGACGTGCCCGCATGGTGTTTTAACTTAGAAAGGTGTTTTCTGTTGATTTCACGTTCTTTCTTAATGGTGCGGTTATTTTGTACGGGCAGTTTTATATTCTATTTAGACATACGCATTATGTTCTAGAGGTATTCCCTGAACGCTATTCAAATACATGCAAAAGAGAAAACTTCGATGTCATCGATGTTTTCGGAATTTCTCTCACACTCTCAAATTTTAAATAAAAAATCAGCAATAACCCTAAGAAGAAAAATTAAAGAAATTAGAAGAACGATACAAGAATTTAGTCAGTCTTAATTTTTTAGATGCATTCTTTACACAAACTACGTTGAAGCTCACAGAGACGGCTCACTTTCGGAGTCGAGATGATGATTCGATACTTCTATACACAAACAATAGAAGCCGTGAGAATTAAGGGGCTTCAAGGAAGACAAATGGTAAGACCATGAACATAAAGTCGGACTGACTTAAACGAGCACTGAGTATGTTCACAAGGAATGGAAATTTTGAAGGAGGCCCACATCAAAATGATCAAAAAGACTAAGGGAAGGAAAAGAAAAAGATCCATGCAACCAGTTTCACTAGACTGCAATTAATTTGTTTGAAACACCCATTTGGACACGTGTCCGTCTCCGAAGCAAAATCCATACAGAAACAAGTTGTGATCAAAGAACCTTTCAATCTTCGTCAGGAAGGGGAGATCAAACTCGTTGTACTTTTCAAAGGGGTCCAAAGTGGTATTCGATCCCCTCACTCTAAACCCTTGTTGCAAGCATTGAAGTTCTCGCTTGCTCCTATAGCAACTATTAATATACAAACAATGAATTGTCTGTTTCTTTTGCATTAAGTAAAAAAGTACTTACTAATGAAATAGTTTTTATTATTGTAATTCGAGTCAAACTGCATGCGTAAAATACTGGAGTTGTTAATCAAAATCTATCAGACAAGTTTAACTGTAATGCATATCTGCATTTTTGCTGATAGTCGTTTTTGAATTTTAATGGAATGATCGAAATTATCATCCCTAATGTGAAATGCTGTTTAGTGTTTAGGCAGTACTGTTTTTATTAACACAATTTCAAGCACATGATAGAATTTGTCACTTAATCGCATAATCATCAAGCTAAGTATAGTCATGATCATCAAAATCACAATACTTATAACTTATACCTTCTAGGTTGCAGTATCAAGACCGTCAACATTTGTATTAAATGTCTATATCAAAGTGAAACATTACATTGTATGTTGAAATAGGGTCTTCTATTGAAATACAATTAAATTTCATCCCGGATACAATGGGTCGGAAAAAATAGGAACAGCTGACATCGCACGCGCCGGTGTATGTACTCCTACAACTTTGATGTTGATTTTATGTATAGGATTCTCCTTTTGTCATAGGTTCACAGCTGATCTGTCACTTTAGTAACAAGCTTTTAAGAATATATGCTCAATGACATTATGACAATTGACAACTGATTAAGCAGCTTCAAGAATCCGGTTCTAATGAAGGTTATTATAGGTATTACCGGTTTTATTTAACCATGGTTTTTGAAGTTCTGAACAAAGAACACTATTATTAATCCTATTTCGCCTTCCGTCTGTCTATTCTACATGGAAAATGCTGTCTTTTAAGCCGCAAGAGCATACTTTTTATTAATCGCATTCACAAACAGACAGCAATGTGTCTTCTTCAAAAACCAATAATCCGGTTGCATTTCTAAAAATCGTTAAAATAAATTCCAGACATTGTATGAACTTTGACACATACACAAAAAACCCATGTACCTATTTCCACAGCCAAAAACTTACCTTCCGCATAAATATTGCGAATCTGTCTTACACAGAGAAGTCTTTTGTTGCGCAAACGAAACCCAAATATAATAGGCTCCCTTTTTCTTAGGGGTCCCAGTTCATTGTAAGTGTATTTCTTAAAGTGTACCCCAAAACAGCTGGTCTATTCAGTGGCACTTTTTATTACAACTACGAGCTGGCTGTCTCTAACCACGTGGCGACATGAATGTACATAGCTACATAATGTATATTTTTTGTCAAAAAAATATATCAGTTGGCCTTCGATCGTCACATCAAATTTTGAGTTCCTACCGGGAATTTAGAGAATAAATGATCGTACCGATGCGTATACATGTCCCTGGATATTTATTTCTACATGTTTTAAGTAGTTCGCGGAGGGAGTTTTGTAAAAACACTAGCTTTTGCTCGCGACTTCGTCCGCGTAGATGTCGAAAACCTCTTGGGGGTAGAATTTCGAAAAATCCTTTCTTAGTGCTCAGTTACATCATTAAAGGAACCCCTGTACCAAATATCAAGTTTCTTGGTGCAGTAGTTTCGGCTGTGCGTTGATATGTCAGTCAGTTAATCAGTTTTGCCTTTTATATGTAACAACATAACCCGAACATTCCTCCAAAATATCGTCTTCGTATCATTTTCGTACCGCGTAACCGAGAATTTTTTTTTTCATTACCATGATACGCCTACATCACAAATTCTCAAATTGTTAGCAATTTAAAAGAATTCTTAAAAACACCTTATAAACCTTCGTCATCAGATAATTTTACCTCAACATGTTTAAATATGTAAACACTACTTGTAAAGTTCCTTATAGTTTTTACTCAGTATGTCTGAAATTGTTAAAAAAATTAAAGTATTCAATAGCAATCTTTAATGCCCGTAACTCAGCAACATTTTAGTCATCCATAAATAATTCATATTTCTATCGCAAGTACTCAAAGGGTCCAGAAATGTCAACTGAAGTTAGTAAAAAGTTGATATCATGTTATTAACACAAACTAGGCATCAAAATAGATACATATCCTTTTAACAGGACATGTAACATATTTCTTATTACAAGGGAGTAAGATAGAAAATCGTTTAAATCTAGTGTCATCGTAAGATGCAAAGGTTATGTCTATGAAATAGAAGTGCAGTTGCATCGTGTGAAAGTTTCATTCTATACCAACCCCAATTACGCAGCTATTCATGGGTGGGTGCTTAGAGACGAGCTAATAAAATATCGATATATTTATAGGTTGTTAACTATCGATATGTCACATTTATTATTCTGGGAAATCTACATATAATAAGAATTTTATTAAATTCTTAGACAAAGCCCTAACTGTATTATAACTACGGCGAATTGCAATGCAATGTAAAAATGTATACGAAGTTCAATGATATTTAATTAAACGTCGTGTTAAAAAAAATGTTAGAAAACACTTTTGCCTGTAAAATATAATTTAACAAATGAATATAGAAATATTACAATTATTTGTTTCTGAATCAGAAATAATTTAGTGACATTTTTAGTGGGAAATTCTATAATAACAATGGATACAGGAAAACCCATGAACAACTTACTAATATTTTTACGAAAAAAATAACTTAATGAAATATTTGGACAAGTAAGGATTTCCTATAAATATAATGAAATTGATGACATTTTCTAAATACACGAAGTTAATCCAAAATATGTTTATACAAATTTGTAGGATAAAATGCATGAAAGTGTGAATATTCTTAGCAACATGGAAACTTTACAGATCTGTACATTTGTTTTTATAATTTAATGTTTTTATTACTTTTAAGGAAAGATTTCACAAAAGATATTTAGTAAAACTTGTCCGTACAATCTTACAGAATTTGTAGGCAATATCAGCGACAATGTCTACAAAATTAGCTCTGTGATACATTGATATAAATAATCATGTACATAAATTTACGAAAACAAATTCTAATCGATATAATAAAAATGAAAAAGTTTCTATTTAAACTTATTTAATCAAAACATCCAAAGTTTTTACATTAAAATATGTTGAGGAAAACATAAGTAATAATTAAACCTATTATTAATACCACAATTATTTATTGATCATCCCACAAACCGATAAGCAACACAATTCGTTATTGAATAAATTCCAAACCCGCACATTTAACTAGCCACGTAATATTATCTTGACTTATCGACTTAGAGCTAGATAGTTTATAAATATAACTTTATCGATAACACCAAAGGTCATCACTGGCTCGCACCTTGAGTCCCGACCGGCAGATGGTCGTGAGGCAATAATTGCTCGGGGGTGCCACCCTCGATGGTCGATAACCTCGGGGGTTGCCGGTCAACACACTACACGGTACCTCTCACGGAAAAGGCGAACGTAATTAGTATACACGCGATCACAGTATGTGGAATAGATTTTTTTTTTAACCAGGCAATTAAATGGCGGAAAATGTCATTTGCGACGGAACCGTGTGTTCATATAATAAATACTTAATCATCCTTTAATGATAAAAATTAAAATTTATTCTCTGTTTCTTAGCAATTTAAATAGATTTTTTCCGCTCATTATAACTTAAATATTTTAATCGATAAGGAAAATAACATCTAGTCTCCCAAGGGAACTATGCTCATCTCTAAGGACGAGAACTTAAGTTCTGCATTCCTATTTGGATTTAATTAGATACAGATGTCCATAGGCGGCAGTAACGATTTACCTAGACTGCACTCCTTGCTCTTTTACTACAAAAATAAAATGTGTGTGCACCTTATGTACGCAAGTAATCTATACTTCTATACTTTACTTAATATTATAAAAGTGAATGTAAATGTGTTTGTTACAGTTTCACGCCAAAACTACTGAACCAATTGTAATGAAATTTGGTACACAAATAGAATGAACCTTAGA
>DWNR01002671.1:0-12695 GCA_018250455.1 Polygonus leo
CCAACTTTTTTTCGAATATCTTCCATGTACAGACTTTCGACCCTCTTTAGCTTTATTATATGTATAGATAGATTATTAATAACCCATTACTATCCACAGCTGGGCTTGAAGTACAATGATGCAGCTAAGCATGTAGTGCAATTCGAAATTCATAGCGTGAAACACAGCAGTGGCCTTAATCTCACAGGGACTGTGTACTGTTCCGAACCTAGAGGGATCCTCAACACATGAGATGACTCCTGAATGAAGTTATCGATTTTTTCTCAATATCTTGCATATGTATAGGTCCCTAACTAAAAATAGCGAGGTACAGCTTCTGCCCTGGCATGATCTAGCCTCTCGGAAGACCCATACCCTCTACTACTCATACTCATATCCATTCGCTAATTTATTTCGCTGAAACTTTATATGAATTGAACTGCCCAAGCCACCAAGACCCAAAATTATCAGATAGCAAGAATCCGCTCGAAATAATCGAGCCGCCCAAAATAGGCGTTCCCAGATATTTGACATGCAGTCCCACGTAGATATTTCTGTCATTGCCCTATAAGTCGGAAATAATTCAACCGCGTCGGTAGCCAACCATTGTCTCTAGTTCGATCTTGCGTCAGCTGGGCTCTGGGCTCAGTCACGATATTGGAGGCACGCGTATTTGAGGAAAGCGGATTTTGTTGATGAAAACAAATAATGGATAAATAATGGTCAGCGAATAATTTCGTGACAAAGTCGTACTAAATAATGGTATGTCTTTACGTTACGAAAAACCTTAGTATAAAGTCTCATTGAATTTAGTTGGAAACAAACGCAGTAGTGAAGGAGTTGACTTATCCTGAGGATGCGTTTTGGAGCAAATCCTGTTGGTGTTAAAATAAAAACGCAGATTGTTACGACATAGTTATTCTAATTGTATGCTACTAAATATTATCATGTATGTTACTTTTCGACAATACTTTGACTTCTTGTGCAAAGATATTGAACATACTGAAACTGAACCACAGACATATATCAAATCCGAATTAGACTCAAAATAAAATTAATGCTTTACGTGGTGTATTATCGAAACGAGAAGCAGCAGTTTTAAATCGCTTCTGATGATGCCTGTGAAAATTTGATGTAGTGATATCAAGTTCCTATAAATCTATCCACATCCTTTACACCAGAACACAACACATATACACTGCATATATAAAGCAAGAATAGTTTAACGGTGACTAGTCATACGAAGTTCTACTTCTGCCGCCTTTTACACAATATATTCAAACTAGTCGCATGTTATTTCCCAGGAGCGGAGAAGTCAGCGGTCGTGCAGTGATAAAATTCAAAAGCCATACCTTATTCACCCTAAGTAAATTCTGAATTGGTAATTTCTATCAGATGGAATAAAATTACTATATTTGCTACTAAGAATCCCAGATCCAATTTCAAACTTAAAGCCACCGTGCAATTTAATTGGTTATTCAAAGCGTTGTAGCCTTCAGATTCGAGGCTATTGCGAATGCGTTTTTCACAATTTTGTTTCACTTCGCTTTGTTTGCTATGAAAAAGTTAATGAGAAAGATCCATTCGTTTGATATTGCTTAGCTTTTCTTGGGCATTATTTATAAAATACAAGTAATTGATGATTCGCTCCTTGAATTGAATGTTACCTTCTACTTAATAAATTATACTTAAATTTATTTTCATTGATATACATCCCCGTGATTAATTTAAAGATAAGACTTAATATTGTATTCCACATCACATACAGGGTGAAATTTCATTCAGTTGACAAACATATAGTAGATTCTGTATCAATATAATCAAAGTAGTGTCCGACGGTCATATAAACATGTCCTAATTGTGACTCTGCTGTGATGTACGCCTTTTAGTACGTATAATCATAGGCTAATGCGAAATCTCTATAATGAAGCACATTCTCTAGCCAGTCGATTAACTCCTGTTAAAACAAATGACCCATTTAACTAAGCCCCATAATATTCAATCAGGAGGCAAGTCGTGAGCGTAGACTTTCATAACGAACCAGGTAATCAGGAGTTAGAATTTATTTAATTTCTTCCCGAACGAGTACAACAACAGTGAATAACTACCGCTGAGTCCAAGAATGGTCCAGCGTTGAGAGAGAACAATCAAATCTGACCTTTAGCTTATTGCAATAAGAGCTTCGAAAGTACCAACAATGCAGCGTCGTGATTCTAAACTAATTATCCAATTTGTCATCCCGTGTTCGTGCACCTTATACAAAACAGCTGTACCCAAGTTACGTGGACCACAGCTAAGCACAACAGTTGTCTAAATTCTCAGAGCTGTCACATCAGATAAATTAGGCCCTCCGTCCCACTTTCAAAGGCGATTTGGGCCCGGCCGGCATTCCTCAGTGCGTTTGATTCGAACAATACCATTTCTGTTAGTGACGTTAGTGATTTAAGACTGCAGTTTAGTTAATTAAGTTACCTAAAGCCAACAAATATTTATTTACAATTTTACAATGAAATTACAAGGCCTTTGTGGAGGGTTGTTCGTATATTTTTTGTTTTTTTTTACTTTTCTACTGCCTTTGAATATTTGGAATAAACTTCTTCTTCAAATATTACTGGAGCAACATGATAAACTTTACTTTCTACAATACTTTCCATTACATGTTTTGCCAGCTTTATCACTAAGTTAGAACAAAAATCCGTCATTTGTTTTCTCTATGTGTTCCAGGTTCAGCAGAAAAGATAATTTATTGTAGTTATATCGCCTTTTAATCCAATAAGGTGTTGTCTAGAAAACAAAAAAAAATAAGTTCAAAGTTGGGAAACACTGAAATACCTATGCTAAACTCACATACTTCATCATTGATGTAGATAACACAAACAAAATGCAAGGAAATAAACTGATAACACATCAGTCCTCACAATGCAGTAAGCAAGTCATGGTCATCAAATCTTAATATGACATCTTAGCTTTTAGTACTGACACGCCTCTGCATTCTCTTGGTTGATACTAGTGATGTGAGAATTGGCGAAGCGGTGAGCTAAGAAATTATCAGCCAATAGGCATTTTTATCAGATAAAGTTAGCAAACTCCATCTGATGGTTTGTGGTCATCATCCCAAAGTACGATTGAATCATAGCTAAGGTTGACCAGATATCCATTATTACCCTTGAGGAAGACGTTGGCTTCGTGTGTACTAAAGTTACGGTACGCCAGGATAAGAAAATGAAGTAATCGTCTTAGTGCCTTATTCTCGCGTACCTCCTTGCAACTTCATACGTCTTTGGTGGATACTTAGCCTTAGTAATAGTTAATGCCTAGGATAGTTATTGCAGAACTAAATCTTACTTGTCGACAACATTACTCACTCAATGTGATCGATTACTTTGTACAAATATTTTGTTTATGTAAGTATAATATGTATGTATACTAAAATAAGTAAATATCTAAACAAAGGTTTACAAAGGGTAAACGAATGCTAAATATCTGTCAACTAAATCGTACGTGCAAGATGTGGAGTGAGCTTACTCCTGAGGTATTCCCAATACGACATGGGGTTCTTCAAAAAAGGCGCGAAAAGAGCTGTCCTCCTAATCCGGCGATGCATTGGCGATGCATCTGGTGCTGCAAATGTCCATAGGCGACGATGACTACTAATCATCAGGTAGCCCGTCTGCCTTATCGCGAGGTTTAGATATAACAAAAAAAACTACCAACACTGCCAGGTGCAGAGTTATGAGAAAAATACGAAGTAGACAAGTGTAAAATAAATAACAGTTACAAACATACATTTTTCTATGTAATTGAAGGAGCATACAGTCCTGTTAAGTGGTCATTGCCCTTGAATCGGTAACAAATTTGGAAATGTCAGTAAAGTCAAAGTGAATGTTAAGGGAATGTATAAGTTATGTAGTAGCTGTTAATATTGTATTTTGTGAGTAGCAGTTCTACTTCAAAGCATGAATAAATATGAAGGTATTTTGTAAAACGAACGATTCCTCCGTCAAGCTAATACCTTTTTGCTTTTAGTCAGCAATTCAGATACTCGGAACGACCAATTTGAAATACAAATATTATGCTGTTTAAGCAAGCATGTTTCTCCAAGTCTGGTAGACCGTAAAAGATATCTTAAGTATCGTAGCGATGATAGCCTTACTCATAGAGCACGCACAGCTAACCTGAATATTGCAGGTCGGGTGTTTTATTTTGTTACGGAATGTAAATAGTTTTGAGACTTTTTTAGGGTTCCTTATTTAAAGAGCTCAGACTTTGCTGTATGATCGTCCTTGCTGCCGTCAAAGGCTTTATCGCTTAAACAGTTTAAAAGGTTGGTTGCTTTTTACAGGGTGGGTATTGCTATAGCCGCTATAACAACAAATACCAAAAAGTTATCTAACTATTGCTTTATTTTTGCATTAAATTTATACTTGGAAACAACGCTTTTTGATTAGGATTACTTACCAAATTTTATATTAACGCCAGTATTAATAGGGCGTTGTAGTGCATGTACGTTAGCTATTCTTGTCTCGTGATATAAAATCTGAATAAAAAATCTATTGGTTTTTACCACCCGGCCATCGTTGAAAGGATGTAGTACATTACTGATCATAGACAAATAATCACTGTCACAAATTCCTTTAAATTGGACAACCCAATTCTATACCATACAATAAGTAAGACATATTCTTATCGAGTTAAAAGACTGCTCGCTATAGAAGAAATAATGGAAAGTGCATCCTTACAAGCTCACCACACTTACATAAAAAGGGCTCACATTCTTTTTGCTCCTACCTCAGATGCTATCAGTACGCCGAGAACCGACATAAATGAAGATTTGTGGACTCGCTACTCTTCGATATTATCAATTGAATTATAATACCCAAAAGCGTTATTTAAGTACATATGTGGTACACAGTTTTGAACAACAATGTTACCGGTGAAGAGATTAATATCGACAAATGACACTGTACAAAATCATGTGATAGAATGAAAGGCCTTATTTAAGTATTTTCCTGCGCCACAGCTCACTTTATTTTAATTGTGGTAGTTATAAATAGCGGCAGCGCAACATGCCAGAAAATGATTATTCTTTTCCCTTTAATTTTCCTCTACGATTGGTTTTTTTAAAAGTCGCCGATCCTTTTAAAATAGGATTTCCAACTTTATACCATATAAAGTAACTATCACTACCTGGGTAGATTTCGTTTCGGATAATCACAAATCTCAATTTGCTAACAATCTAATCAATGATAAAACAAAAAAAAATGAATTTTACAACTTTTATAAACCCAAGCGCAATACTACTAAGAATCAAATAAAAAACAATAAACAACATAAGGAATGTTGGAAACGATCACGAAATCTGAAGCTTTTGAAGCCGGTACAAATACGGTCCAGTATGGAATGAAACCGCTTATTAGATCAGCCATATTTGGTGAAATTAATCCTTGGTGTTGGTGCCATAATGACGTAAGGTGACTACTGATCAGGATTTGCGAGTAGCATATAAATTCGATTTACAGTTGTATAAATTCAAGAAATGCAACAACTTACGCACTTGGGTTAATAGTAATAAAATCAATAGCCTATCTGAGAGTTTACGATTTGAATCAAGAATTTAATTTTTATTTTGAAAATAGTTTTAGTATTAGACGGCCACATGACTTCTTTAGTATCTTAAAATTTTCATAATCTTACCGATCTTTACGTGATCAACTTAGGGTTTGGGTAGTAAAGTTACTAAAATGATGTACAAAAATTTACCAAAAACACATCCAATGTATTAGCTAGATTAGAAGAATTTTATTATATTCAACGAAGAGGTCCTTCGAAGAACGACGAAGAGTCAAACGAAGAGTCAAAAAATGATGTCTTCTTAAAACGTGTGTGTACTAATATTTAAGCGGCAGAGTAGACATATTGTACCATTACCACGCAATAGAATAAACATTGTAATAAATTGTCAATTACAAAAATTAAAAGAGGAATTTTAACGCCAGTCAGACACTACCTAATAGAGAAAATTAATTTAATCTAACTGCTACAAACAAGTCTCTTTCTACCTTAAGATTTCTAGCCCCAAGCGATGTCCAAGCCTGACGGTTAATGACGGTTTCCTAAGTTCAGTTCTGATCAAAATGATTAATATTTGTCTCAGTGGTAGCGTGTAATTTTCTTATCGTTTATGAAATTATGTGCAGTTTATTTTCTTATAAACGTCAGATATCTTTTATACGTTATTGCTTTGCTAAAGATACAATGTTAGTGTTTAACTGGATAGTGTGGAGAAATCCATGTTTATATTTTCTATCTTTCGAAAAAGGTTTTCCTTTATCTATAAGTACACATCTTTAAAACACGCAGATTCAAGCGCTGAGTAACGTACTCAGTATTTACACAATATTTCAATTAGTAATTAGATAGCAATTAATATATTTTCCACTATTCAGCTATTGATGAACTTATTGTAACTCAATGTCTATAATATCTCAATGTCTATAGTGCCTCAATAAGTTCATTTTTGATACATAAATGCTACTGTAATTAGGTATGTAATATGATCATCATTATAAGTTCTTTAACTTAGAGTACTGTAGATTTAGAGTTAAATAATGTCATGGTTTCTAGTGAAATAAATCTACGTAGACCTTACATACAAACACAATTTCACGACCAATTACGTTAAACACAATATTTAAGACCGGGCACTAAGTGGTCTGATTCAACACATTACAGAAACGACCCGTGACAATACATAATAGCCACTGTTATACTATCAATGAGGCTAGTGTGAATTATGTTACGGAAGTTAAAATAAGCGTGGAGTCTACCGGATATCATTCACTATAGACCATACCAATGGTAGCTATTTTAACTACTAGTAAGGGATAGATATCTTCTTGAAAGCGGCCGTAAATCAAATTATTCCCAAATACGACCGCAATTCTATACAGCACTAAATGTTTCAACATAATTACGACTCTTTGACTTTTAATGGGTATTGAGTACATAACACAATCAATACTAAGACTCCGATAGGTCTAAGAGACGTTCTGTTATATAAGAATTTGACACTTGGCATTGCGATCTTAATTTGCGAATCATCGGAACTATCAGACACGCAAAGAAGTCAATAATCCTAATACAATTTAAATTTATTTGCATCTTGTTACTTGCTAACGCTTGACTGTTATGTCAAGACCATCAGCTAACTGCCCTTGCTCCATATAGAACATATACGATCTTATTAACAATAGTATTGTGAATTATACAGTCATAACTCACGACAGTCCAGTAATAAATACTGATAATAGATAAATTGTTCTTAGGTACATTTCTGAATTTACTTTTGCGTGTTGTTTTAGTATATTTAAAGACATTGAGAAACTATATATACTTCGGATTTTTATATATATGTAATTTGGATCTATGTTAAAAAAGGAAATAATTGTAGGTACTACAAAAAAAGGCCTCCAAGTGAAGTGAGAAGAAAATAGTGAATTATAAAATTTATATGGGACCATACACAGCAAAAAAAAACATTTAAAAATTCTTATGAATAAATGTTGAGTATGAGTAACATGAGAAAAAGACATGCGTATGTAAATTGATAATCTCCTTTTTTGAGTCGATCAATTTATATATAAACCTAAGACTTTAGAACAAGTACGAAACAACACGAAACAAATCATAATAATTTCTTATTTAAAGAGAAAGTAAAACCCTAAACCTATGATACCGTTTTGAAAATAACTTACGCAAAACTCTTCATTATGTATGAAAGACTGAACGATTGAATGCAATCATAAGCACGAGTACCACAACGATTAATAACTAGTTGAAATATTTATTCCACAGCATCCGTTTGCGTCTTCACACGATCGGCATCCACACCTATAATTTTCCTTCGCCATTAGTGATCGTATTGATAAAAGGCTGGCTTTATGGTCCCATATTTCATAACTTATCTGCAATTCTTTAGCTGCGTCTCTTAAATTGGCTATTACTTTTGCTTTGAGCCTCGTATCGATTTTGTTTTAACTACGCCATTTTATATAAGTTAAGCCGCTTTGCTTCCAATTTAAAGTTATAAAAATGCAAACACAACAGCGATTTCTTCTTCAATCTACCTATAAGATTATAGAGTACAATCGAATAATTTAAGTTAATATTTTTCATTTGTTAAACGTAATTTCGATACGTTTTTCTTTTAGTGTTTTTAATGATCTTTCAGTGGTATTTAAAATTTAATTTTTTAAAGTTTAAGTTATTTACCATCACTCAGCCACGACCATCACCACCACCACTCAAGTAGTGGACAACAATATAAGGAAGAAATTGGCCCCTAGCACTAAGCCAGTTGCAAGCCAGATCCGGCATTTTGGAGTAGATGTTATCCAAAACTATACTGGTTATTAAATATTGCAATGACTTGCAATTTCGTTTAAAATCGCTCCAACAGTAACCATTATTGGATATAAGGTGTGTAAGCATGTATAGTATGTTCGTCTTAAGGCACTTTTAGAGAAACTTTAGAAAACCGGTACTTTACGGTTGGCGCTGTGCGTGTATTCATTACCTATAGATATGCTGAATTTGATTCCAATCCATTCTTCCATTCTTCCATTCGTAACCTCTTAGGGCGTTACTATGTCTTAATACGGTTTTAAAATTTTTAAGATGTGTGTGTGTGTGTTTTAAGATTGTGAGTATTTTAAGATTGTCTATAACAGTTGGTTGACTCCGAGACCTACTATCTACATCTGTTTGGCCTAAGCGCCAACTGTCAGGTCCAAAAGTATCCTATACCTCAAGTTGGATCAAGTAACTCAAACTAAAACTACTTATAAATTGTTACCTGGTCGCTAATATTAGCAAATTGAAGATGTGATACGGAATTTTTGTATTAAGATATTCAGTGATATTTTACATATTAAGATATTTAGTATTTTAAGTCTCACTTTCAAGGCTAGTGCAAATGTTTGTTAAGCCATTAACAAAACTGCTCCGAGAATGTATGTAGGCGTTCATCGTTAAACAAGTTTCGTCTGAATTATTACAAGTAATCCCAATTTTACGATTTTATCTTTTAAAACATATATTTATCTTGTGTTAATTAACATGAAATGAACACATTTATCTTCGTAACTAATGAAATGAGGTTGGAAGTGTGTTTATAATATTCTAGTGGTCATAATTTCCCGCCATTTAAAGAGTTCCGGGTTCGAGACTCAAATATAATTTTACAAATAACGTTCTTGAAATATTAGCTCTGTTTATATGATTTTCGGGGTCTGTAACACCTGTCTCACGGTCTGTAACACAACTTGTAACGTAAGAATTAATAAGGATTATATGACATGAGAGACCGTGTTAAATCCTTATGATTAAAAATAATAATTAATTCGATTTTCCAATGGCTATAAAACTGCAAATAAATGTAACAAAAGCTTTTAAAAATACTAAATACTGATAGTGTAATAGTGATAATGACTGTAATTTTACACACATACTCACATTATCTTCACGCCAAATCCTTAACGGGGTAGGCAATGAATATCGAGTGCCAGACGGCACGGTTCTGGCATACTTGCCTAGCTTCTTCCACTTTCATAACTCTCCTCATACAAAAACGCCGAGTTAGGAGACTCTTGACGTCCTTCATTAATTTTTGATATAATTTTCAACCCCTTCGCAAAAGAAGTTGGTTCTCAAACTTATGATTGTTTACTTTACGTGTACCATACGCAACACTATTGTGTACAGCAAACCTCTTTTAATAAAGATCTTTATATCGATATTGATAATTTTATATGTTAGCTTGGCTTTAAATTTTCTTGTATGTGTATGTATGTTCAAAACCAATCTATCTTTGGTGATTCACTACATACGAAACGATTAGGCAATCACAAAGAATGTTGGCCTTGATAATGTAATACAAATAATGAAGTGTTGACAACAGCAAAAAGCGGCACAATGTCAAAGCGAAACATTTTGAAAAATTCACGCTTCAACGCGCAAACGGAATCGATTAACAACGCAAACAGTCTTCTTTAATATTAGTTGGTAAAATGACCTTAACGTAGACGAGGACCGAGATAGACTCCTAATCTTTTATAATAGAGACGTGATAAATGGGCATGAGATCCGCCTGATGATAAATGGTCACTATTGCTCACAATGGACTCACAATTTAATAGCATTTGAGGGTGACTCCCTCAGGTGTTTACCCTCAGATGTTATTAAATTCGTACTTTAGCTTGATCACAGTAACATTAGCACACCTGATCTTTCCCGGGTCCCTGCTTTTCCTGACGTAAAAAAAGTACCCCTGAGGACTGAGTTGATGGCCTGTTGTATTAAGTGTGATCGGAAACCACACTTTTCCGACTAAAATGCAAATTACTATTCAACAATTGTTATGCAGCGGAAATGGGTGTGGCGGTAGTGCTTACCACTAGTATCGCACCAAACCCTAAATCGGTACCATCATCTAAATAATTTCCTATAGAGAATACAAGTAGAAAATGAGTCTGCAGTCCACTTGATGGTAATCCACCGCTGACATTAAAGTACCTACCACAGCATGAATTGGCATTTTTTTAAATGTCTAATAAATTATCAATAATCCTTCTTAATGCCTATCAATGATGCAGTATTTGAAGAATCTGTTTCCTGAGGTGGAAGTTGTAGGAACGATGTACATACGTATCAAAGAGTTATTAAGAGTCTATTTTGGTACTTCATTCATGGGTACAACTCATCGACAGCAAAGTTTAGTCATGGTGTGAATGACGCCCACCAAACGATGGCAGATTTGCAACAAAAAATCTTATAAGATTTATTGGAAATGTTTGTTCAGGGTCAAGATTAAGATGACAGCATAATATCGGTTCTTATCTATTTTTTTTTACATATAAGAGAAACATTAACTCTTCAAATGAATCTATTACTTATTAGCTTGTGCCCTCGGCTTCGCACATCGTATTTTACATTTTTGTATATATGAGTATTTTAAATTTATTATATAATATCGATTTTTAACAAAAATATCCCTATGTTCTTTTTAGTATCACTGTGTATCAAATTTGTGTCAAAATGTTATGATGATCTGTCGAATTATTAAGTCGTAAACATGACGCACATACTCTTACACTATAACATATTCCTTCGTAATATTAGTAAGGATAAACACTGTAATTATAAACATATTTTGTAAGTAAGTCTCCACAAAAAAAAAAATGAAAGCTACTTCAAACATTCGTTCAAGCGACTAATGATCTAACAATAGCGTTTGACACGAACAACTTTTGCGTATAGATAACATTGGATTCATGATTCACAAATCGTTTATAACAGTCCATCAAATGTCCATCAAATCATCATGTTACGCCATAACCAGAGGTCAGGTTGAAATACCTAAAACTGCTTAACTATACTAATATAACTACTTTAGTATATGTACGGTTGAAGCGAGCAATTTGGTCCAAGATTCATCGACTTACGCAAGAGATATTTCAAGGGATTAAAGTTTCACGCCCTAGTTATCTATCTTTACACCGTGTTGTTAACAAAAACTATTCAAAGGATTAATCCGCACAGACCGACAAATATCTATATGTGTTTTAATTTTGCTTTCCGCTCAGAAAATGCCTGAAAATTCTGTACATAATCTCTGCAAAAGTAAGGGTTTCAACGAAACTGAATATTGGTAAACTTATGGATTGAATAGATGAAAAAGTTTTGCGCCTATAATTATTTGCAATGTTATGATGGATGATTTACCTTTAAAGCCTTATTAGTCGTACTCCTGAGGTTCACTAGCAATATAGATAGTGATAAAATTAGCTAATGTTACATTTATCTATATTTTCCGTAAATATGACATTTTATGAACAACGAACGGAAATTTTATGAGAAACAGTGGTTATGGCATTGTTTCTCATAAAATTGCCATATTATAATAATTATTTGCAGAGTTATGATGGACGATTTACCTTTAAAGCCTTATTAGTCGTACTCTTGAGTTTAACTAGCGATGTAGGTAGTGTTAAAATTCGCTAATACAATAGATAGATACATTTATGCGTATTTTCTGTAAGTTTGATATTTTATGACCACCAATAAGCAATAATCTCTGCTTGTCATAAAATTTCCGCATTAAAATAATTATTTGCAGATTTATGATGGATGACTTACCTGTAAAGCCTTATTAGTCGTACCCTCGAGTTTCGCGATATCGGTAGTGAGAATTACTTCATAGGTATTTTCCGTAAGTTAGACATTTTAAGAACAACGCACGGAACAGAACGTACAGAAACAGTGCAATGAGCACTGTTTCTGTTTCAACATTTAAACAACGAAAGTAAACTCAAAGATCGTTTTTTCAACCTTTTCATTTTTCCTATCCACTGTACATATTCATTCGTAAGCTTGTCAATTATACTTTTTTCCTCAAACATTAATGATCAAGGCGGCTTTGGTAGCCGCCCATCTGATTAAACGTATTTATTTATAAAAGTTAATTATGAAAAGAAAACTTACGTAAGCGTAATTCAATTCGTATCGTTGTCCCAAAATCTATACATATAATAAAGCTAAAGAGGGTCGAAAGTCTGTACATGGAATATATTAAAAAAAAAATTAGCTGGGGATACTTAGGATCGATAACAGAACACGTTCCAACAGTTTTTAGATTTTTTGTCTGTTTGTCTGTTTAT